>JAFBMS010000528.1:80000-92896 GCA_019788955.1 Albula glossodonta | reverse complement strand
CGCTTCGGCAAGTGCAACCGCGGCGCGGCCTGCCCCTACATACACGACCCTGACAAGGTGGCCGTCTGCACGAGGTAAACTGAGCTGGGTAACAAAGGCTCTCATTGGCTGAGCTGGGTTACTGTGGCTCCTGATTGGCTTAACTGGATAACCATGGTTCCTGATTGGTCATCACAGGTTCCTCAGAGGTACCTGCAAGCAGACGGATGGCAGCTGTCCTTTCTCACACAAGGTGTCCAAAGAGAAGGTAAGTGCTGTGGGTGTGCGTGTGTGCGTGCGTGTGTGCGTGCATGTGTGTGTGCATGCGTGTAGAAAAGCTATCTGACCTGTGAACATGCGCAGTGAGTCCACTTCCTGGCTCTTTGAACATGATGTCGCACCAAGTTTGTGTGTACGCTCATCATGTTCACTCCAGCGGCAGTAAAAACACAAATACCAAACAAAGGCGTGTGGGACAGGTGTAGGGGCGCGGTCTGACTTCCTGTCCGGCCTGCACTGCTGCCGGTCTTCTGACAGAGCTAAAAGGGTGTTTCCACTCTGTTCATGCTGTCTTTCTCTCTCCTGCACTTCTCACCTCTGAAAAGGACACTCCCCTCTTCCCTGTCCAACGCTGTAAACAAGAACCAGTTCTTGAGTGACTGGCCTGGTAAAATAAAGGTTAAACCAGACACAAATAAACAAGCAGAGATGATGTCCCTGACGGGGTGTTATCGGGGTGTATGTAATACTGTGGATCGCGGGGTGTAAGTGCTGGTCTTTAGGGCTTGGCACAAGCGCAGGGTTGGGGTGCCGTTTCGCATTCTGGCAGGGCTGCCCAGCTGTCGGCCAGAGTCTTGGCAAGGGATGCAGCACTGGGGAGAGCTGGCAGGACACAGGCTCATGACTGCAGGGTGGCACGCGGCTCAGGTCTCTGTGTGGCACCCTGCCTTAGCGTATGCACATTTAAGGGCAACGACAGGTTAGCCTCACACAGCGCTGCTGCTGCTGAGGCCTGCCTCTGTGTGTTACACTCATCTCTGTCCCCCTGTCCCTCTGTGTGTTACACTCATCTCTGTCCCCCTGTCCCTCTGTGTGTTACACTCATCTCTGTCCCCCTGGCCCTCTGTGTGTTACACTCATCTCTGTCCCCCTGTCCCTCTGTGTGTTACACTCATCTCTGTCCCCCTGTCCCTCTGTGTGTTACACTCATCTCTGTCCCCCTGGCCCTCTGTGTGTTACACTCATCTCTGTCCCCCTGTCCCTCTGTGTGTTACACTCATCTCTGTCCCCCGTCCCTCTGTGTGTTACACTCATCTCTGTCCCTGGACCTCTGTGTGTACACTCATCTCTGTCCCCTGTCCTCTGTGTGTTACACTCATCTCTGTCCCCCTGTCCCTCTGTGTGTTACACTTCATCTCTGTCCCCCTGTCCCTCTGTGTGTTACACTCATCTCTGTCCCCCTGGCCCTCTGTGTGTTACACTCATCTCTGTCCCCCTGTCCCTCTGTGTGTTACACTCATCTCTGTCCCCCTGTCCCTCTGTGTGTTACACTCATCTCTGTCCCCCTGTCCCTCTGTGTGTTACACTCATCTCTGTCCCCCTGTCCCTCTGTGTGTTACACTCATCTCTGTCCCCCTGGCCCTCTGTGTGTTACACTCATCTCTGTCCCCCTGTCCCTCTGTGTGTTACACTCATCTCTGTCCCCCTGTCCCTCTGTGTGTTACACTCATCTCTGTCCCCCTGGACCATTCTACTTCAGAATGAAAAGAACACATTCCACAGGAAATGCTTGCCAGTGTCCAAAATATGGAAAAAAAAGAAATGTATTGTTTACTGTTTTGAAGCTTATTTGTGACTTACACGTGCCCTTAAAGAGACTGATTTTGTTTACCTGAATGCCAGACTAAGTGGATGTGGCTGGGTCGCAGCCCTGCTGATGGAGTGGGTCTGTGGCTTATCGTGAGAGACGGTGGGGTAGGCTCCGCCGAAATCCCAGGGTAGGCAGGTCCTCAGGGGTATATTTCCGGCCTCACTGGCCCTGAAGGCAGTCTGTATTTAAGTCTTCCCTTCAGTCTTTATTTAACTTCACTCCCAGAGCAGGGCAGCTATGAACGCTGTCTGGTAATTAACGTCCAGTGTGGAAATGTTGCTTTGGCTCGGACACAGTTCAGCTACATTTTTGTATTTTGGGCGTTCAGATGTTTAGCAGATGCTATCCAAGGAGAATTATAGACTTACACTACTTTTTTTTTTGGAAACACAATGTATTTATACAGCTAGATATTTTTATTTACGAAATTCAGGTTAAGTACTTTGCTGAAGAAATGAGTAGTTGTGTTTTTTTTTTGTTTTAATACACGCAGGCTGAGCAGAGTCTCCACAAGGAGAGTGACAGGGACCAGACTGGGTCTTTTATTTATGTATTTGTTTATTTTGAATAAACTCAGTAATACACAGTTTATACTGAGCCATTTTTATTTCGCTGGATTTTATTCCCAGAAACATGTAAAAACTGTATGTGCTCAGACAGTCCTACATGCAGAGCGTTTCAGAAATAAAAAAAACACACTTATACTTCTGAAATGCCCTCGTAAATAGCAACATGGTACACACATGTACACACACTCTCAAATGCAGCTTGTACACGCACAGTCAGACACACACACACACACACTCAAATACACTGGCGTCACAGTCTCGCTCTACCTTGCGTTGCCCTCGCCGGGTGACCAGTTGTCCATACCTTTTAAAGCGGTCTGCTGTCCCAGTTGGCCTTGCTTTCCCTCTCTTCTTCCAGGAGCCCTATTTAAGCCCTCTCCGTTTTCACCTGTTCCTTGCATGTAGGTTTGGGGAGGAGAGGGATATCCAAACTTGATACTGGAATTACAGAGGCCTGAAGAGCCGCCCATTACCCCCCCTCCGGTCCCTGGCAGTCTCCCACACACCCTGCACATAAACACATCGTGATATCTGTTCAAGCAACTGCCTGGGTAAATATTTCTGTAGCAGTTAATTAGGTAGAAACGATACGGTACGGGGTGATATTCCACTTCAGGCCGCTCCGGTTCCAGGGACGTGTTCCTGGCCATATTTATATTTGGAGCAAAACGAGGAGGGGGGTTGGGGTTGGGGGTTGGGGGGGGGTTGGTGCCCTTAATTACACTCTTGTGTTTAAAAAAGAAACACAATTAGGGGGTTCCAGTACATATTTGGTGACAGATCTAATTAAAATTGAAATTTAGATTTTTAAAAAAAAAAAAACCTAATACAAGTATAGCAGTCCTCTCTCTCTCTCTTTCTCTCATTCTCGCCAAATGCTTACAACAGGTTAAATGGTTAATAATATAATTATTAATATAATAAGACTCATCATAAACACCTTTCTGTGGTCTCATGTGTCATTAAAGAATAAAGTAGTTTATAAATATTTTTTTAAGACAGATTAAAATATTGAGAGGATATATTAATCAAAGACAGAAGTGACTAAGACCGACGAGAACCACACGATTTTGAATCAGCAAAAAAAAAAAAAAAAAAAAAGAGAAATAATCAGGGGAAATAAAAAACAAGAAAATACTCTTTGGGTTCCAGGTCAGCATGGTTTAAACTTTCAGAAATCTGATTTTATCTTTTATGATACCCAATGATGTTTTCCTCACCACCCCCTGCTGTCACCACACAGATGTCAGGCTGTTATATGATCCACGATTGGCCCTCTGTCTGTCTCATCGCTTGGTAAATCGTAACCTCGTCCCAGTCCTGCCCCAGAGCACCACCCACTGTCCCACCCCACATCACCTTTACACCGCCAGTACAGCCCTGCACTGAGCCAGTTACAGCTTTATGATATATGTATATGTATATGTATATGTGTGTATATATATATATATATACACACACACACACACAAACACACACACACACACATACACAGACACGCACGCACGCACACACGCATACATACACACACTCACTCACACACACATACACACATGCACATACACGCATGCGCACACACACACACACACACATACACAGACACACACGCACGCACACACGCATACATACACACACTCACTCGCACACACATGCACACACACATACACACACACATACACGCATGCACACATACATACACACATGCACACACACATACACGCATGCACACACACATACACACACACATGCATAAACACACACACACACAGTAGGGTCCAGAAGTCTGAGACCACTTTCCCATTCATCAAGTGACCCTTCAGACCCTACTGTATGTGCATTAATACAGTAATACAAAACATTTTTCATTACATATTATGTTAAGAATTTAAAGTGTAAGGTTGTACATGAATTTCCAGACTGTCTGTTTTCGGTACGTCCCCCTTTTGCTTTAATGACGGGTGCACTGGAGCTGGCATGGACACCACAGGTGTGAGAAAAACCTGATGGTACACGTTATCACATGGTCTTTACGCACACAAAACTTTTCTGGCCTTTAAGTGCCCCAATAAATGTTCGGTGGGGTCTGACCTTTTCTACAAAGGGATTGACAGGGTCAGTGTCAGACATTTGCTTAACTTTGACTAAGACATTATGCAGTATCTTCAATATTTCTTCTTCATTGCAAATGTCATAACTTTTCTTTGTTTTAAATGTTTTACAGTAAAACTTTCTGATTATTTCCAGGTTTACATGAAAAAAGTTTGAAAAAAAATTTGGTTTCAGATATATATACTGTATATATGGATTTTGTTTTAGAAATACACTGCAGCTGAAAATCAAATGACAGAATAAACACCATACACCTAAAATCTAGGGAGAAAAAAAAAACTGAATAAAAAAACTGCATTCAAAACCGACCCAGGTGGACAGCATGGAATTCTGGGGATTAGGCTGGACATGTCATTTGATTAATCAATAGACCACCAATTAATGCCAGGAGAATCATTTCACAACCAAAAAGGCGTGGCGGGTTAGTGGGCCCTGGGGAAATTTAGCGATGAGTCCCAGCAGGCTGAGTAATAGAGCCAGCTGCACAGAGACGTGCGCTCACATCTACATCATCACATCAACGATTCTCCACAGCTATTACTGTTTACACAAACTATCAGTGTGCACCGTGTCACATACTATTCTCCACAGCTATTACTGTTTACACAAACTATCAGTGTGCACCGTGTCACATACTATTCTCCACAGCTATTACTGTTTACACAAACTATCAGTGTGCACCGTGTCACATACTATTCTCCACAGCTATTACTGTTTACACAAACTATCAGTGTGCACCGTGTCACATACTATTCTCCACAGCTATTACTGTTTACACAAACTATCAGTGTGCACCGTGTCACATACTATTCTCCACAGCTATTACTGTTTACACAAACTATCAGTGTGCACCGTGTCACATACTATTCTCCACAGCTATTACTGTTTACACAAACTATCAGTGTGCACCGTGTCACATTTGCATAAGCATGAATTTGCAAGTATTCCTGTGTGATTATATCTACCCTGGTAACAACAGGTTGTTACGGAGTAACATGGAGCAATACTCAAGGTGGTCTTAATTACACGTATGAAACAAGCTCAATCCTGGTACATGTTAATTTCCAATAAACAGGGCTGGCCCTTGCTCCATATGTGTAGTTAAAACACTGTAATAACACTGCTGCCGCTTGTTCTGTGTTAACAAAGTTGCAGTTACTCCACTAATACCCAGCTATTACCAAAGTAAATACAATGTAATTACACATGTGTAGTGGAAGTTGATTTAAAGTGTTATTGAATATTTTATTGGAAGAAGTCAGGGTCAACTTCTCAGGCAAGGGTAAAGTAACAGTTCTCCTGTCTAAGACTTGAACCTGCAACCTCTCAAGTCACGAGGTCAGTAACTTTGGAACCCAGATGGTCAAACCTGGAGAGATAGGATAACGCTCTGGCTTTCCTGCCAAAGAGCACTTGATGTAACGGCGATCGCTATGCTGAGGACATGGCGAATTACAGACCGGTCTCATCCGCAGAGGGACTCTTTACAGAAGTGGGGTGTTATATGACACGCACTCCTAGTGCAAATTATATTTTAATCATTTGTTTGAATCACTGCCTTCTACCGCTTTACTGAGTTGAAGTGACTTTTTAAGGGAATATTGGTTACTGAAAACTTTGTCGCTCTAAAATGCACTGCATTCACCAGGCTTACAGCAGAGAGGTGTAAACCTGGCACTATCACTCTGAACTGCACTGCTTTCACCAGGCTTACAGCAGAGAGGTATAAACCTGGCACTATCACTCTGAACTGCACTGCTTTCACCAGGCTTACAGCAGAGAGGTATAAACCTGGCACTATCACTCTGAACTGCACTGCTTTCACCAGGCTTACAGCAGAGAGGTATAAACCTGGCACTATCACTCTGAACTGCACTGCTTTCACCAGGCTTACAGCAGAGAGGTATAAACCTGGCACTATCACTCTGAACTGCACTGCTTTCACCAGGCTTACAGCAGAGCAGTATAAACCTGGCACATGGGGCTGCTGAAGGCCCACACAGTAAGCAGCGTGTCTCGTCCGTCTCCCCCTCTCTTAGATGCCAGTGTGCTCCTACTTTCTGAAGGGGATCTGCAACAACAGCAGCTGCCCCTACAGCCACGTCTACGTGTCCCGCACCGCCGCTGTCTGCCAGGACTTCGTCAAAGGCTACTGCCCCAAGGGTGAAAAGGTACGTCTCACGTGCCCCAAGGGTAAAAAGGTACGTCTCGCATGCCCCAAGGGCAAAAAGGTACGTCTCACGTGCCCCAAGGGTAAAAAGGTACGTCTCACGTGCCCCAAGGGCGAAGAGGTACGTCTCACGTGCCCCAAGGGCGAAGAGGTACGTCTCACGTGCCCCAAGGGCAAAAAGGTACATCTCACATGCCCCAAGGGCGAAGAGGTACATCTCACATGCCCCAAGGGCGAAAAGGTATGTCTCACATGCCCCAAGGGCAAAAAGGTACGTCTCACATGCCCCAAGGGCGAAGAGGTACGTCTCACATGCCCCAAGGGCAAAAAGGTACGTCTCACATGCCCCAAGGGCGAAGAGGTACGTCTCACATGCCCCAGGGGCAAAAAGGTACGTCTCACATGCCCCAAGGGCAAAAAGGTACGTAGAAAGGAGAGAAGGTCCAGTCCAGGTCCCAGAAGTGTAGAAGTTATATTCCTCATATTCACCAAAAGGGAGATAGTGATAAAATAAATTGTAACACATTCAAAGGAAATGTAATCTGTGCTTTTGATGCATCTGATTGGGCACCAGACTCAGAGTGAATGTGATTGGTTAGTGGATATGGGTCACACCTGAGCAGAGGGCGGGTTTATGACTCTGAGCTGCGCGGCTTTGGCAAGGTCTTTTTCACCGTAAGGCCTGGCACGCGAGGGCAGTCTTGTTCTGATTTATGCTCTGATTAGCGGGAGGGCCCTGAGACCAGCATGGTTAATGTATCCTTTAATTCCTCTGAGTTCGCAGCAGCTTGTTTCCAGGCCGATCTCTTGGGAGTTAGGGGCATTTAAGCGCTGTAAAATTTGTAGTCTGCGTCCACAGTTTACTTTTATTTTTTTTAGAATTATAAGGTGTGGGGTGCTCTTAGGGTCCACACCTTTCCCATGGATTTCAAATTCTGACTTTTTCTTTATCGGCAAGTGTTTTTCAAGGGAGTTTTTCATGCAGGATTAATTTTTGGTACTTTTGGTGAACTGGTGAACCCTTTTACCAATGGGATGCCTGGAGCATCCTTCCAGATGGTAATGTGTATTAATTACCAGGTTTATGCCTCTCTAGGGAGTTTTATATCTCCAAGTCTTTTTTTTTATTTTAGAAAAATGAATTCATACTTTGTTTTTTGGTGTAAATTGGTCATTGATGCAATAGAGTACCTGACAACTGACTTAAAAATAAATAAATAAAAATAAAGTCACTACTTTTGAGCATGTTGCCAGTGTCCATCACTGACGGTACTGCTCTCGCAAAGGCGTTTTTCGCTGTCATCCAGCACCCCCCTGTCAGACTCACCCAAAAATCAGGGCTTTCAAGAGTTTTGGGATAATCGGAGGGAATCTGTGCACAGCCAGGATTTGAGCTCTGTTTCCCTGGACTGTATTCCACATCATGACAGACACATTGATGAGAGTGGAAGATGTCTGAGAGGCCAGTGCAGCCCTCACTTTCTGTATGCCATCAATAAATATCTCTGTCTCCATTCTCTTCTTTATCACCACTCTTATTCTGTGTCTTTTTCTTTCATTCTCTCTCCCTCATTCTCATTCTCCCTCTCTTTCTTTCGCTTTCTCTTTCTGTCTCTTTCTCTCTCTTCCCCCCCCCCCCACCATTCCTCATTTACCGTATCTTCTCATCCTCTCTCTCTGTCCCTTTTGTTTTTCTAACAGTCGCGTTCTCACTCTGTCAGGGAGGGAAAAACATTTAAATATTCCGGCCGGAAAATGAGACGGTATAAAACAAAAGAGATATTAATATTTATTCTATTAGCGAAAGTGCTTAGTCTCATTTTTTGGTGTGCCACAAAAGCAGCGTCCCAGATATGATGGATAGCAGCCTGTAATTATATATTGGGAAAAGTGCTGACGGAGGCAGAGTGGAAGGAGGAGGCAGCCACTCTGGGGTTAAATCTCTCTCCTCTCTGGATAATGCAGAATGTGCTGACTCTCCCTCTGAGCTGGGAGCAGAGAACTGGGTCTAATAGACCCCAGAGATTCCCCTCCACATTCCTTAAATCAAGTGGAAAATTGTTAACTATAAAGATGTTCCATCCACATATTGTCTTTTTTCTTTTTTCTTTTTTCTTTTTTTTTTGTGTGCGAGTGGTGCGTGCATGCGTGTGCGTGTTCATGCATGCGTATGTGTGTGTGTGTGTGTGTGTCCACAAGTTTGTAGTGTACGTTTGCATGCATATTGTGTGTGCGTGCGTGCGTGTGTGTGTCCACAAGTTTGTAGCGTATGTTTGCGTGCGTGCATGTGTGTGTGTGTTGTCATCATGCAGTCATTTATGTGGTGTTTGTTTATGTGTGCACTGTGTGTGTGTGTGTGTGTGTGTGTGTGTGCGCGTGTGCATGTATTGATAACCAATTTCCTCGGCGTTCTTTGTGTTAAACCAGCAAGTGCACAAATTCGTCCTGTAGGGTCAGTGTTTTGTTGGTTTTTCTATGTTTCCTTTAAATGAGTTGCATATTTACTCAAACAAGGCGTGTATGTGGTCTATGCAGCCAATCAGGGACTTAAATGAGCAGGCTGAAAAACTGAAAAGACACTAAAAGGGTGAGGGAGAAGGGGAGCTGGGAGAGACGTGCCGAATGTCATCCAGGACCTCAGACACCTATAAAAACAGATCTGCTGTCTGTCACCTGACTTCAGCTGGGACTTCCAAACAATTCTCAGTTTGAGAACAGAAGATGACAAAGCTCTTTCTTCAGTTTATCCTGTTGACTAATTCATCATTCCAGCTGATTGAAATAACCATTAAGTCAGTGCCCTGAGCTTAAACCTGTCAGCCCTAGGCAGCAACCACATGGTCCAGTGTGGTTTTACTCTGTAGCCATATGCAGTTTTAGGTTTACAGGGGTATAATGCGGGTTACTGTGGTTCTCTCAAAGCAGGGTTTCAGTCTGTAACCGTGGTTACGCTTAGGCATACGAACTCTGTCATTATAACCCTCCCCCCCGTCCTGATAAGGAGGCCTAAAAATAGTAAACGTTGCCCTTTAATAGAAAAAGAGAAAAGTTGAGGGGTCCCTGGAGGATAGGGTTTAATGTGTTCTTGCCTGATGTAGCCCCAGACGGAGCAGAGGCTGCTGGGATAGCAGAGAGCCAGCTCTGGCAGCGAGGCGAGGAGTCTGCGTTGTTCCCGGAAACACGATCCCCCCCCCCCATCCCCCAAAAACCCCCCACTCCAATCCCACAGCTCTATTTCAGGACCAACCTGCTCCCCCCCAAAGCCCCCACCCCCAGCACCCTTACCCCATAGTGTGTATAATTAGATTCTCTGACAGGTGGAAGAGATTGAATCACCCCAAGAATGAAGCTACTAATTCACGCAAATATAACACACACTCTCTCTTTCTCACATACTCTAACATTCACGCATGCACACACACACACGCACGCACGCGCATGCGTGTGGTCGCTCGCACGCTGACGAGCCATCCATTCACTCACTGCCCCAAGATGTGCAGCATGTCGTCAAGCATCCAGAAAAAATGTTTGTGTCCTGCACAGTTGCAAACTCTCTAGTCTCTCGTGTACATGTGCACTTCCTAAAGTCGCGCGTGTGTGTTTATGTATTTGCGCATACGTCATGTGCACACGCATGTATGAATGACTGTTTGCATGCATGTGCATTCGTGCCTGTGCGTGCATGCACGTGCGTTAGTGTATACACTGTGAGTGCAGTGTAAACCGTTAATGCAGTGTCTCTTGTACCGCAGCTTGCACATTTACGTCTCATAAATATTCATATTTTATCACCAGTCCAAAAAGGCCGGTCTCAAACCAGAGCTGTTCACACCAATCCATTTGTACTCAAAATACTGTAGAACTTTGTGTTTGTGTGTGGATTCTGACTGTGTCCCACTTCCTGTTCCCTGTTTTGTGTTTCCTGTTTCCTGTGCAGTGTAAGCAGAAACACACCCTGCTGTGCCCAGATTTCTCCAGCACCGGCACCTGTCCCCGGGGTTCCAAGTGTAAGCTGCAGCACCGCCAGCGTGCCAAACGGGCCAGAACCAGCCTGCACCCGGGCCCGGCCAAGCGCCCCCGAGCCGAGGGGGCAACGCCCAGGTGAGGGACCTCTGTCTGACCTCCCAAAACTCCAGCCAGGGCTCCTCACAGCCAAGAATACTTTACATTATATTACAGGCACTTAGCAGACGCTCTTATCCAGAGCAAATCACAAAGTGTATCTACCAACAGAGCCAGATCTGGCAAACGGCATTCCCAGCCCAGTGAGAATACGATGTGTGGCTGTTAAATAACTAGACTGGGCTTATGTAAATCGAACCACAGTGCACATGCGTGAACCACATGGTATACATTGACCAATGGGGAAGCATAAACAACCCCAGGAAGTTTCTGCTCGCATCTTCGGTTCGCTGTTACGCATCGCTTAAAGTAGATGTTTTTCTGACGTGCCGTAAAAATGGTAAGTTCAAAAATCGAGAAACTCATCGGTTTGAAATTTCTGGTGAAATTGAACAGCGAACTGAAAATGTGAGCGGTGGTTCGAGTCACATAAGCCCAGTCTTGTTATTTAATAGTCACACCTCATATATGCAACATCACTGCTATGCAACACCAATGCTATGCTAATCTAAGTCATAATACAAGCCATGAATACAACAATGCAATCCGTAATAAGAAAACCAAATCATAGAACGACAACCCTCAGTTAGGACTCAGGTTTAGTCTGAAGAGGTGAGTCTTTAGCGATTCTACTGTCCTGACACCCCTGTTGTTATTGTTATTGGTTGGTTTTGACATTGATGGGCGTCACTGATGTGTCATGGTAAAGACCCGCCCCTTCCCGCCGCTCTCCAGGTCAGAGGGGGCGGAGCCAGCAGGTGAGGAGGTGGCAGCCGGCGGGGGTCCTGAGAAGCTGCCGTCCTTCATCTCCCTGTCCAGCTCCCCAGAGCTCTCCCCCAAGGGAGAGGAGGAGCCAGACACGCCTGCAGCCGTGGGGTCAGAGGTCACGGGTAAGCAACGCCTGCTTTTCACACTCCTGTCCTACTAATGCTAATGCTAACTCAAACGACACTATAACTTTACTGTGTAGCTCTGAGTCCCGCTCTCCAAAACCTGCTCACCCTCTCAGTTTCATCAGTTGTGTCGACATACAATACTATGTAATTGGTAATTACTTGTAGAACAGATAATGACTCCTGTTCCACAGCGTTATGGCCGTAATGACTCCTGTTCCGCAGTGTTATGGTGGTAATGACTCCTGTTCTACAGCGTTATGGCCGTAATGACTCCTGTTCTACAGTGTTATGGCCGTAATGACTCCTGTTCTACAGCGTTATGGTGGTAATGACTCCTGTTCCACAGTGTTATGGTGGTAATGACTCCTGTTCCACAGTGTTATGGTGGTAATGACTCCTGCTTTACAGCGTTATGGTGGTAATGACTCCTGTTGTACAGCGTTATGGCCGTAATGACTCCTGTTCCACAGCGTTATGGTGGTAATGACTCCTGCTTTACAGCGTTATGGTGGTAATGACTCCTGTTCCACAGCGTTATGGCCGTAATGACTCCTGTTGTACAGCGTTATGGTGGTAATGACTCCTGCTTTACAGCGTTATGGTGGTAATGACTCCTGTTGTACAGCGTTATGGCCGTAATGACTCCTGTTCCACAGCGTTATGGTGGTAATGACTCCTGTTCCACAGCGTTATGGTGGTAATGACTCCTGCTTTACAGCGTTATGGTGGTAATGACTCCTGTTGTACAGCGTTATGGCCGTAATGACTCCTGTTCCACAGCGTTATGGTGGTAATGACTCCTGTTGTACAGCGTTATGGCCGTAATGACTCCTGTTCCACAGCGTTATGGTGGTAATGACTCCTGCTTTACAGCGTTATGGTGGTAATGACTCCTGTTGTACAGCGTTATGGCCGTAATGACTCCTGTTCTACAGCGTTATGGTGGTAATGACTCCTGTTCTACAGCGTTATGGTGGTAATGACTCCTGTTGTACAGCGTTATGGTGGTAATGACTCCTGTTGTACAGCGTTATGGCCGTAATGACTCCTGTTGTACAGCGTTATGGTGGTAATGACTCCTGTTCCACAGCGTTATGGCCGTAATGACTCCTGTTCCACAGTGTTATGGTGGTAATGACTCCTGTTCTACAGCGTTATGGCCGTAATGACTCCTGTTCTAC
>JAFBMS010000528.1:32500-75000 GCA_019788955.1 Albula glossodonta | reverse complement strand
AACCATTACAGCAGCGCAGACTACAGACACACAGAAAACCATTACAGCAGCGCAGACTACAGACACACAGAAAACCATTACAGCAGCGCAGACTACAGACACACAGAAAACCATTACATCAGCGCAGACTACAGACACACAGAAAACCATTACAGCAGCGCAGACTACAGAGACACAGAAAACCATTACAGCAGCGCAGACTACAGACACACAGAAAACCATTACAGCAGCGCAGACTACAGACACACAGAAAACCATTACATCAGCGCAGACTACAGAGACACAGAAAACCATTACAGCAGTGCAGACTACAGACACACAGAAAAACATTACAGGAGCACAGACTACAGACACACAGAAAAACATTACAGGAGCACAGACTACAGAGACACAGAAAACCATTACAGCAGCGCAGACTACAGACACACAGAAAAACATTACAGGAGCACAGACTACAGACACACAGAAAACCATTACAGGAGCACAGACTACAGACACACAGAAAACCATTACATCAGCGCAGACTACAGAGACACAGAAAACCATTACAGCAGTGCAGACTACAGACACACAGAAAAACATTACAGGAGCACAGACTACAGACACACAGAAAAACATTACAGGAGCACAGACTACAGAGACACAGAAAACCATTACAGCAGCGCAGACTACAGACACACAGAAAAACATTACAGGAGCACAGACTACAGACACACAGAAAACCATTACAGGAGCACAGACTACAGAGACACAGAAAACCATTACAGCAGCGCAGACTACAGACACACAGAAAACCATTACAGCAGTGCAGACTACAGACACACAGAAAAACATTACAGGAGCACAGACTACAGACACACAGAAAACCATTACAGGAGCACAGACTACAGAGACACAGAAAACCATTACAGCAGTGCAGACTACAGACACACAGAAAACCATTACAGCAGTGCAGACTACAGACACACAGAAAAACATTACAGGAGCACAGACTACAGACACACAGAAAACCATTACAGGAGCACAGACTACAGAGACACAGAAAACCATTACAGCAGTGCAGACTACAGACACACAGAAAACCATTACAGGAGCACAGACTACAGACACACAGAAAAACATTACAGGAGCACAGACTACAGACACACAGAAAAACATTACAGGAGCGCAGACTACAGACACACAGAAAACCATTACAGGAGCACAGACTACAGACACACAGAAAACCATTACAGGAGCACAGACTACAGACACACAGAAAACCATTACAGGAGCACAGACTACAGACACACAGAAAACCATTACAGGAGCACAGACTACAGACACACAGAAAAACATTACAGGAGCACAGACTACAGACACACAGAAAAACATTACAGGAGCACAGACTACAGACACACAGAAAACCATTACAGGAGCACAGACTACAGACACACAGAAAACCATTACAACAGCACAGACTACAGACACACAGAAAACCATTACAGGAGCACAGACTACAGAGACACAGAAAACCATTACAGCAGCACAGACTACAGACACACAGAAAACCATTACAGCAGCACAGACTACAGACACACAGAAAACCATTACAGGAGCACAGACTACAGACACACAGAAAAACATACACACGCAACAGCTACTTTAGCTCTCACACTGTGTGCACACAAGCATCAGCTAGCTGCATAAATACTTGTACACCAGCTAGTGCCATGCATATACAACCACAAGCAACAATCTGCCTTCACATAAAGCACATGCATGCACACACACTTGCACACACATATGGACTCACTGTCTGACTGCCCACACACAAACACACAGCATCTACAGCAGCTCACACACTGCACAGGCGTACCCCAGCTAGCCCGGGTCCAGGGGGAGGTTAGTGTGTGTATGGTGGTGCTGGGGTGGTTAAGTGTTACTGATGAGTGCTGAGAGGGATGCTCGTTGCTCTCTCCCCCGTGCCTCGTTAAGGGCGGGCGGCTGAGCGGCCTTAAAGAGCTCCTCTCACCACTTTACATAAATTAAGCCAGACTGCCATGCGTCACTGTCACTCTCTAATTTACTGCCCTCTGTCTCACAGAGAGGAAGCTCCAGATCAAACCTCGCTTCTGAGAACTCCAGAACCTTCCGCCACTCCCCTCTCCCCGGAACACTCCGGAGATTCCAGTACACCGCTCTGCGCACAAAACGCAAACCAAGGCTCCGGAACCTCCCCCTCCCCCAGGAACGCTCTAGAACACTGCTGGAGATTCCACCCCAACATTCTCTGCGCAGACAATGCACCTGAATGCTCCGGAACGTTCGGCGGGCCTTGGGACCTTCCAGAACACTGCCAGAACCTGTACAAACCCTCCACATACTGCCTGCTGCCAGAACATCTCAGGGGGTCTGTCCATATCATGGGTCTGCTTTTACTCTCCAACCCTTTTCATACAGTTAGGGTACAACAGCCGGTCATACATGTGAACGCTGATATGTCACTGCACAGTACCAAAATCATACAGCGCTCACACTGGCACATTACACAAAAGCAACATTGTCTGGCTTTTTACTCCTGACATTATTCTCATAGTTTATATCATACAGCTTTTTTCTCAGACACAGTGTTGTACTTGTTTCCATCGTACTTCGATGTAGCATTTCATTTTATTATGAATTCTTTTTTATACAGCCTAACCACACTTTGTTCATTTTCAGCAGTATTTGTATAAAGGGCTTGGTGGAATTTTATGTGCTGTTTAATAAATTTCATTTTAAAAAGATCAAAGGTTTTCTCTGTTAGACACAATTAGGCAGAGGACTGTGATTAATCAATATTATATTAATAAATATTGTTTCAATATATGTATTTATTTAATAACAATAATATTGATTACATTATTTATGAATCATATTAATTATATTTATTAGTTAGTAATAAAATAGAATCTAAAAATCATACCAGATGTGGAAGCCAAATGTTCAAAATGTATGAAGTGACCAGGTCCGTCATAAAGGTCCTCCATGGAAATTAAAGCTTCATCTGATATTCTCAGTTTAATCTTAGATTTTTTTCTTCATTTTCCCGCCCAAACTCAGCTGAACTGAGTCGTCCTTCCTCAGTGGCCCCACCCCCGCTGACTCAGCAGGCTATGATCATGTGATTCCTCTGATTCACCAATCACACACTGCCCATGTGCTCCGGAGGATGACAAAGTCAGCATATACTCGGCTCATGCCTCAGTGGGACCCTGGCTGGCCAGGAGCGGGCGCTACAGAGCTATGAGATTATGAAGCTTAGCCAGCTAAACCAGCTAAGCGTCTGCATTTCCCCAGTGAGGCTGGGCCAGCAGTAGCCGGTCCCTGGCCATCGCGGTTCTTGGCTCAGCTGACCCCGGCTGCAAAGCTCACGCCTGCTTCCCGACCAAACGCCTTCCTGCGCGAGCCATCCGTAGCCCCTTTTGCTGTTATTCCAGCATAAGGGCAGGGTGTCCCCTCAGGGCCCTGCACAGACTGGCAGTGCGCCCCTGCTTTGGCTGCACTCTACCATAAATACTCTGCAGTCTGGCAATAAAACCGCTCATCAGGAGGACAAAGAGAGAAGACCGGCCACCAGGGCACCCCAATACCACCCCAGTCTCATATTATGTGTCTTTGTCAGAGGGGGTGTCCGGATTCTTGCTAACGTCTTGCCGGAGGTCGGAAAGAGAACGTGGAGTCATTGTGGTTTTTAACTGTAATGGAGACGGGGGTTGTGTAGCTCCCATTAGCTGCCATGCTGTGCCAGGCTGGCCCTTTGGTTTAGCCAGCAGTGGTGACAGGCAGAGTAATGCCCCAACCACCCCCCCCCACCCCCCTTCAGAGAATGAGTGACACCCGAGCTTTGGAGATGACATCATCCACCGCTAAATGTGTCATCTGGGTGGCGTGGGGGGGGGGGGGGGAGGGGGGGGCTGGCTGGCTGGGGGGAGTGATTTTATGAGTGGATGCCTGTCTGGTTGTGCCATACCTAACTGTTTTTCTCACAGTCCAACTCAGCCTTCTCCTCCTGCTGGTTAGTGTGTGTGTGTGTGTGTGTGTGTGTTTGTGTGTGTGTGTGTGTGTGTGTGTGTGTGTGTGTGTGTGTGTGTATGTATGTGTGTATGTATGTGTGTATGAGAGTGTGTGTGTGTGTGTGTGTGTGTGTGTGTGTGTGTGTGTGTGTGTGTAGCATATCAGTAATGAACGGTTTGTAAACTCTCCCTTCCTGTCAGTAGTTCTTAGAGATACAAAAGCTTTGGGGAAAAAAAGTGTAACCTTATCACACCCTAATCTTTATTTAACATTACAGGAACCCTAATGTTAATCTAACATTACAGACACCCTGATCTTAATGTAACATTACAGGCACCCTAATGTTAATCTAACATTACAGACACCCTAATCTTAATGTAACATTACAGGCACCCTAATGTTAATCTAACATTACAGACACCCTAATCTTAATGTAACATTACAGGCACCCTAATCTTAATGTAACATTACAGGCACCCTAATGTTAATCTAACATTACAGACACCCTAATCTTAATGTAACATTACAGGCACCCTAATCTTAATGTAACATTACAGACACCCTAATCTTAATGTAACATTACAGGCACCCTAATCTTAATCTAACATTACAGGCACCATAATCTTAATCTAACATTACAGGCACCCTAATCTTAATGTAACATTACAGACACCCTAATCTTAATGTAACATTACAGGCACCGTAATCTTCATCTAACATTATAGGCACTACAACATCTTAACTTCTCAGATTGTCTTTTTTTATTATTTCTATTCCTCTCCTCCTCCTTGTCTTCCTCCCCCTCTCCCTTTCTCTTTCTCAGTTTAATTAAATTCAATTCCGTTGGTTTTTTTGGCATGGTAAAAATATACTTGCATTGCCAAAGCATATTCTGACATGATAAACAAGCAGTGGCATGTAACCACCTCCAAAATGAATTACCTTAAAAAAATATGCATAATAAAGACAGACAGAACAAACATTCCACTTCTAAAAGACACACACTTCAAACCAGCCCATGGACTGTGAATCACTCACTGCCACTCTCTCACAGCTGTACTCCACCTTTTCACCTTTGGTTTTCAGTGAGAGATTCTCAGAGGAAGATGGAAAAGCTAGCCACCATTTTTACTCTCTTCACCCTATTCCTCCCTCACTCCCTCTCCTCTTTCTCTTCTCTCTTTCACTCTCAGTCTCAGTGTCACTCTCTCTTGCTCTCACTCACATTCCGTGTCTCAGATTTCTGATTTGTCTCCGTGTCCATCTCTCAAAATCAGAAATCTACGCTGGCAGGAAAAAAAAAATGTAAATCCTGGCAAAGCAAAAAAAAAAAAAAAAAAAAACCGTACAGTAAACATGAACACAATATAAATACTCAATGATGTCATACACAAACTGGTCACTGTGACAACAACATATAATACTAATAATGTGAATACAGCTATTACTAGTAATCATAATTTAATGACAATGATTGTTATGATATAGACATCAACGATGGTGATGACATTATTGATGTTGAGTCGTGTCGTAGCAGGCTGAAATGTGGGGGTACGTAATCCCTCTCCTAAAGTAATGACAGGGTTTCCCTCCTCGGTGAGGGGAGACAAGTTACGTACCGTTGTAACTAATTGATTAAAGAAGGTTTCTCTTTTGTTTGGATGTTTTTCACTCTCTGTGCCTCTTACTTTATTTCTCACTCACTAACTTTTTAACTCGCTTTCTCTCTATGTCTATATCTTTGCGGGAGCGTGTGTGTGTGTCTGTCTTGAGTGCGCATGGGAAGTGTTTGTGTGTGTGTGTCTGATAGTCTGATACTAAACTCTTGAGGGATACATAATCCACCCCCCGATGTTGGTTTTGGCTCGTACCCGAGGCGGGCGCCCTCTAACCACAGAGCTGCCAAAACGGAATCCCCGGTGGCTTCCATGGCTTCACCAGTCCTCAGCCGCTTCGTCATGGCAACGCAGAACAGGAAGTACTGGGACAGAGGCAGTACCATTTCTACATACTGAGGAACATGTGCACCTCCACTGAGTCGCTTTGCATCGAAAGCATCTGCCACACAACTAAAATGGAAATATAGGTCTGAAAACTGACACTCTGTCTGTGAAACTATAAGTACCCATAGACCTCAAAAGTCAGTTTTCTGACTCCCTCCCAAAATGGTTTCCTGCCTGCCATGATCCGAGTATTTGAAAGTATGACAGATGTGACGTAGCTCGCCTGGTCATGTAGCCATCAAGCGAATGAGGGGGCAGTTCTTTTTCAAATGGTTGATGTAGTCGTACACCATCACTGTGATTCTGTTTACAATGTTTTTTTTTTTTTATTTTGAAACCAGGAAGTGTGGGATCATTAAGGAGCTCTCCTAAGATTTTATAGGCTTGTTTTGTGTATGTTCACGCCAACTGTGTTAGTTCCAGAGATATCTCCTTACTGCACAATCAGAAATTACTATGCTACTGCTACTAATTGCTGCACACTTGGTGACTCTGTGTACAGAGAACCCTTTTCCTGGTCTCATTTCAGGACATGTGAGAGGCAGCAGTCAGTTTGGAGCAGTGGTCAGTGTGTGTCACAGTGGTCAAACCTGCTGTTTGGAGCAGTGATCAGAGTGGAAAAGTGGTCAGTGTAGAGTAGCAGTCAGTGGTCAGTTGTGTGTTGTGTGTGTTTTTTTTTTTTTTCTTACAGCATTTATTTTGCAAATAGGCCTGCTTGGCAAATGTTAATGCAGTTTGGTTTTCTCCATTTATTTGTCCATTCTGGAATTTGGAGGCATAAACCTGGAAGTGACTTTTTGTGGAAATACAGGAGATAAAGATACTAAGATTACATACATACAGTCCCACACTTGTAGACATATGCTCACAAGCACACATTTCAACACATATAGACTCACAATAATGCACAAACATGCATGTCCACAAACACACATACAAAGAGAATCACATACTGTCAAGCACACACACACACAGAACAGGACTGACACAGATGCACACTGCCGCTTGTCTAAACCTCAACCAGACCTGCTGAGCTCTGCAAACTCTAATTAAGATCAATATTTCAATCCTTTTTTTGTAAAATTGGGAGTGAAAGAGAGAGAGAGAGAGAGAGATAAAAGAGTGCGAATGAAGGAGATGACTAGAGTAAAAAAAATGTGCCTAGCTTTCCCGTCTCCCTTGGAGAATCTCACTGAAACAAAAAAGGTCAACTGTAATTTTTCTCCTTCTCAATATATTGCAGCAGCATAAAAAAGACAAACTTATTACAGCTCAGCAAAGAATCTGTCCCATCAATACAGATCTCGGTTTCTCTGAGAGTGGTAATTCATTAGTCTCTCTCTCCATCTCCTCTCTCTCTCTCTCTCTCTCTCTCTCTCTCTCTCTCCATCTCCCTCACTCTATCTCTCATTCTGTCACTCTGTGCCTGCACAACTGGTTCCGAGCATGCTCAGATCATTCCAGCCGCAGCTGGACCAGCTGCACAGATCTGCAGTTTGCATGGGTCCTCCAGACCACCAGGGGGCAGTGTCTCCATTCCCAAGTCCACAACCATGTGCATCTGTGCCTGTTTTCCCAATATCCTCTGTGTTTCTTGACTACAGGAGGCTCTGGTAAAAAACAGGGAGTTTCCAGTACTTTATCACAGTAAAGACTGTTAATTGTCCCTGTGCCATCCTACACTATGTGACAACATTAATTTTTTCCAAAGACTGCATTCCAGGAAGTGAGTAGCTCACAACCTTTTGGAGTCGATGCTTGAACCAGCATTTTTCAGCTGATCCATCTCCTGCCGCTGTTAGAAAACGGTGTCAGACAATGACCCAGTGCTGAAAATGTGTCATTTTAGTGAAAGTATGAGTATTTTGGCTGGCGGACTCCGCCCTAAAGTGATCACTCAATGTGCTGTGGCATATGTTCTGCGTAGGTTTCACACGTGACACGGCTATGCTGTTTGCAAAGTTACCAAGCAAATGAGAGGGTATTCCCTTACAAATTAGTTCTGTGAGCCCCTATGTCACCATTCTGCCTCTTATTCTATTTTTAGAGGAGGCTACTTTTTTCAAGGAAACCAGGAAGCTAAATCATCTTAGAGGAGGACTTTCCAGGTAAGTACTGTAGGGTCAGTCATTAACAAAAGGGCGAGGTGCACCAGCCTGAGGGACATGCAGATTTAAGTGGCAGCATTTTGGCCTATATCAGAGGTTCTTCACAGCTTTCATTTCACCTGCAGTCCTTCAATCTGCATCTGCTACTGAAGCACCTTACTTACTCCAACTTACTCAAAGGGCACATTATCAGTATTTTACTTGGGAATCAAACCTGCAACCTCTGGGTCACAGGCCCAGTTCCCGATCCATTACAGTGCCACCTGCCTACCCGTAGCAAGTCTCAGAAAATGCAGTCCATTTTTTTTTTTTTGGGCAGTAGAAGTTAAATGTAACTGTTCTCCACATAACCACTGAGTGCCAGCATTCAACCTGGCTCCTGCTGATTCCGGGAAAATTCTGTCAATTATCACTTGGAAGTTCACGGTTTTTTTTTTTTTTTTAAGCAGGTCATTCTCCATTCCAGCTCCTCCTCTACTGTGTAGACATCAATAGAACATTAGCGCATTAGGTGCGCGCGCGCGCGTCCGTCCGCCCGCCCTCGCCGCTCGGGGAGAATTAAGTCTCCACTGGCCAATCGCCTCCTTGAACCAGCAGCAGCAGCGGAGATCGCGAGCCACCACCGTGAAATAAGGCGCTATCGGGACTTAAGGGAGCCGATAACCCCCCTCGGAGAGACAGGTGCAGAAGGGGTTAACCCAGCGAAACGCGCATCAGTGGAGTTTTACGGGCTGTCCGGCTCAAGCCGCTTCTGAGCTCAAGGCATGCTGATGTCCACTTTGCTTAAATAAGAAGAAGTGCACCAACAGCTAACTCCCAATATGCAGAGACACAAAGAAAACCCCTGACTTCAAAATTTATGTCTCAAGCCCTCCACCACACACACAACTCACTACAATGAACGGACTACGGCAGATCTTCTTAAATGCGGCGTTTCAATGCAGACTGCTTAGCTTGGAGTTTAGGGCCCACTCTTGCTTATTTGATAAAAACCGTTATAATGACTTCGCGCACCTTAAACTTGAAATACTTTGATATGAATTCCGCCCTTCATCTTATTTTTCCCTCTTCGCCAGCAGATTTGAGCACGAGGAGTCCGTATTTCACCGTTTCGGACAGGAAGTTTGCCTCATCTTTTCACCCTTACTGACTGTTAACGACCCATAGGTTTTAGTTCCACACCCCGAAGAAGCTGTATTGTATAAAATGTAGATCTATCCTTCGTTGGGAGTTAAATCAGAATGTAACAACCACGGTTTCCTTTTTTGTATTAAAGCTGCAATCCCCAAAGTATTTGTATAATTGTTTTACGTCGAAAATATGCATATATTTCGAAGTAAATTGTAATACTAGCATTCACAAATGGCTTTCTTATTCAGTATCATTTTTTTCAGATCATATGATTCAGAATATACGTTCATTCAAATACTTATCAATCTCCTAGGAAGCAAACCTTCTAGACAGTACTTTAAATGTAGTAAAAAAAAAAAAAAAAAAACAACGAAAAACGCTCCGCTCTCATTGTATGTCATTGAATTGGTCAAAATGTATTTAGGAAAGGACGTTTCATCAATTATGTATCTGGTAACCAGCGTTATAGTTGATTCGCCGATGGTCGCGGTGAGCATGCGCACATATCTCGGACCCGCCTCGAGTTTCCTGATGCCTGAAAACAGGTGTCATTACTTGCGGAGTCCCTACTGAGTTTATTTAAAATAAGCAGCATGTATAATCTATTTCTATTGGAAGGTTTAGTGAGGTTTGAGCTTATTGGCCAAAAAGACATAAATATTTAATATCTACAATTTGACAGTCAGAAGTGGGGAAAAAAAGTGAGCCAAATTCCTCAATATTAGTTGTGTTTTTAAACAAGACTAATCTGTTGGGTATGTCCATCGATTGACTTCACGAATAATATTTGATATTTTTATATATGTATTTAGATTTTCTTTATGTGGTTATGGAATAAATTGAGAAACCTACTTACAGTTGTTTATGAGACAGGAAAGGCCGGGCCGTTTAGTATGCTAATTGAGCTGTAAATTTGGTTTAAAGTGAAATGAAAGTAAGCTGTTGCTTACGTGCGTGAGGCTGAATTTATCCATGAGAGCCGATACTGCTGGTGAAAGCGGAGGTCGTGACTCTAGACACGGATTATAGGTGAAGAGTGGTAGCCTTGATGGAGCAGACAGAGTGGCTGCGTGCGCTACAATCCTAAACCTGTTTCTTAATACAATATGTGTTTACCTGTCCAGTTTACTTATTTGGCATTTTGATGAATGCAAGGGAAATTGCCATAAGTCACCTGTCTTTTAGTCCACCTTCGCTTTTGAGTGATTCATTACTAAACAAGGTTTGTCAGAAGTCTATTTAGTAAACTGCTTACAGTTACACTGAAGCACACAAACGGCTTTATTAGTTTTGTCTCCACAAATCCATTTGTGTATTGGTTCTCCAGTGGTGAGCAAAGAGGCGCATTGAAGCATCTTCGGAGTTAGGGTCATTAAAAACACCTTAAAGACGTATCTTCTTGGTCCTAATATCTCCTCCATTGACGGTTTGATGATTCTGTTACGCTCTCAAAATGTACCGTGTTGTATGAGTTGGTTAGAACACCTATCGATGGAGTGGAACCATACAGTGTTCATCGACTATAGCTATAGTCGTAGGGTCCTGAAAGGAACCTCTATGAAGGAAGAACTGACAGGTTTATCCCAGAGAAAACAGTAATGTGACGTTAATGTACATTTCAGAATCTACAGAGCACAGACTCCTCACAGATTGACTTCAAAAAAGCGTTCCGACACTCGCAGGATTTTCAGACAACTCGCAAACAAGAGACCTTTTGTGGAGCTTGGTTGTGGTGTTGTGTAAATGCATAATACTCACTTTGCAGTTTATGATATGGGTGACACATAGCAAACCAAATAAATGAGAACTAAAACAATAATAATTGTTCAGATGGTTGCAGTATTATTTATTTATTGCTCTGAGCAAATTGCCATGAGGGGTGTTTTAATCGAGTGTAATTAATATCGATTTTCTGTTTGGAAGAAAAATGGTTAAAATGTCAATGGAAGCACCCCCAGACTTAACGGTTTATATGCTTAAAGATTTCTAATCAAGTATCTTATTTTGTTATCTTCAATATTCACATACAATTTACCTGTCGTACTGCACGGAACAAAATACAGCGATACGATGTAAAAATGTATTTATTACATTTAATTGATATACTTGTGTGTTATTTTTTATGTTATGTGAGGTGTAGCAATATGTAATACACATTAAGCGCTTTTAAAACAGGAATTTACTGATGGACTGAGCATCTATGAGTTATTTCATGTAATATGTAACGACATATATTAAGATAATTCTGCTATTTTATTTGGTTTTGGATTAAAATGTTTTGACTTTTAAGATGCACAAATATAATAATTTAGACAATTATATGTTGTTTAACATTTTATTCTTTCGGGAAAATGTTGCCTTCCCAGTGAATCAGCTGCAATTAATGACTAAAGACAATGAGATAAACAAATAAGCACGATGCCACTGAGAATGTGGAGAAGAGCACTTAACACTCTCTATGGAAAAGCGGCTCTGCCTAAGTCGCGGGTCTCGGTAGGGCAATTTTGCTGAACACTGATAAGCCACCTTACTGGTAAGGGAAAATAAGTGTGTCTGCAAGACAGGTGTCTGATTCTCTCTCGCACACTTTGGTCTAATGCACCGGTGTTCTCAATCTGAAAATATGGGTTAACAGTCAACAGGTACGCCACTCTGAGTAACTTGACCTGTGTTGAAATTCTCGCTTGGCAGCACGAACTGCGCGTGCAGCCTAATTACAAGACATGTAGGTTAACCCAAGACATTTTGCTATATCTTTAATTATGTTATTCCATTTGCCATTCGTCGTTTTATAGTGAATGTGATAAACTCTGCTGCATACATGTTTAAAATATTGGATGAGTGAACGAACGAATGATCTTGATTCAAGTGAGAAAACACTGCTAATTGCAATTGATGGTCAGGCCAAGCGCAGCTTTCGTTGATTTGTGAGGTTTGAATTATGTTTCTCATTTAAGGATTTGACGCGGTGAGTTTGGTGAGCTGTTGAGAGTAGACGCGAGGCACAGGCCACCATGACAGATGTCATGCTTTCGCTTGAGACATGTTCTCAGAAGTCACCATCGGAGAATAAATAGAATTGTGTATTTTCCGGATTTTAGGAGAATTAACCTCGTCAAACCTTTCGTTAAAGTTTGCAATCGTGTCCACATAGTAGGACATCCATGACGACTGTGTAGCTAAACATATGCCTCCTCCAAGTCGTACTTGCTTAACCTTTGAGTTGCTAAATTAAGTGTAGTAGTAATATATCACCGCAATAAACATCGTAATTAAGTAGATGGTTTGCGTATCTGCAACTCAAAGTCTGTGTCATAGGGACAGTGTGTATCAGCGGATATACCACAGTGGCCTTCATTTGACATTATCGACAGGGAATATTTTCATTTCAGTACACATACTATGCTGTGCTGATGGTATATCTCTCACTAACGCAGCAGTTTACATCCTCCACTCGCTACACATGCTATAGCAAGGTGTTTGCCGCTAGAGGACAATGTGGAGCACCTACTACCATACACTTCATCCCAACAGCTGCCGCACTCATCTGCTGGTCCCGGCAAGGCTTTGCTGTTGGAAGATGCAAATGTATCGCTGTTTACTCCCTCCCATTGGTCTGTCACACCTCAGAATGGGAGGAGCAGAGCAGTGACGTCTATAAAAGAGCAGCTTGCCCCTCGCACCATTTCAGTGACACTGCGTGTTTGTGGCAGGGCGCGCGAAGTGCAGAGACATTCTGACGTGCTAGAAAGCCTTGAGTGGAATTTATCGCTACATGCATAGCAGTCATACGTGCCACGCGCTGATAAAGGCAAGCACGTTGCTTACACGGTTTATTATTTTACCTCTCCTCACAAAACTGACGCCTGGATTGCTGCAGTATTCAGGGAAAAGGGGACTGTGTTCTGCTAGCAAAAGGGAACCAACTTTAAATTGTTTTATATATATATATATATAATTATTGTTTTGCAAACTCAGAACCAAGCTTCTCTTGAAAACTTTTCTGCCACCATTCCACAGCGGATTCCAGAGAACGGGTACCTTGCCCTGCGCGGGGACAGTGACATCACAGCTATTTTAAACAAAGTTTCCCCCTCCTCTGTGGCTGTTTGTTTTTGCATTTTGAATGCTGCAATTTTGTCTATAGATGTGAAGAGAATCAGTCTGCCTCCCTGTATCAGCGCGGACGAGTACATGCGCTGCATTTTTTTGTTGCAGTGAAAGGAGGCGAAGAAGGATAAAGGGGAAATAACGCGAGGAAAGAAACAAACAAAGCGCGAGGAAAAGAAATCACCAATGCGCATCAAAACCAAGGACAGTAAATCACAGCGCACGAGCCGGTAACTGAGGTGAAGCGAGGACAAGACAGGTTGGTGTTTCTGAATTCACGAGTCTCGAGTTTCAGCTGCTGTGCCCGTGGTATTAAAGCGCGCGTTTGACCCGGGATAAGTTGTCAACGAGAGAAGCGGAGGCGAGCTGGCAGGTGTGCAAGTTCACTTACATGCATACGTATATTCGCGGCACTAAAAATAGAAGTTGTTTTAAGGACTAACAGCTTATATACACACTTTTCCCCTGCGTGTGTCTGTGCATTTATTTTACCTCCCCACGTCCGATCAGCGAGGGCTGCCTGTTCGCAGTCCGTTACCCACGTTTCGCTTTGGCTGTGCGGGCAGGAGCTGTCGCATGGACTGACATGGCCACTGACCTCGCCATGAGCGCAGAGTTGCCCAATAGCCCTCTGGCAATTGAGTACGTCAACGACTTCGACCTCATGAAGTTCGAGGTGAAGAAGGAGCCTCCTGAGGCGGAGCGGTACTGCCACCGCCTTCCCCCGGGCTCCCTCTCCTCTACCCCGCTTAGCACCCCGTGCTCCTCCGTGCCTTCCTCGCCCAGCTTTTGCGCTCCTAGCCCCGGGGCCCAGTCGGGCCAGAACCCTGGTAACGGCGTCAATAACAACAACAACGGCAACAACAACAACAACAACCAAAACTCCACCGGGAAGCCGCAGCTCGAAGACCTTTATTGGATACCCAACTATCAGCACCACCTGAATCCCGAGGCGCTCAACCTGACCCCCGAGGACGCAGTGGAAGCCCTCATTGGAAACGCGCACCACCACCACCACCATCATCAAGTCTACGAGGGATTCCGTGGGCAGCAGTATGCGGGGGAAGACCTGTCAGCAGCCGCCAACGGGCACCACCACCCGGTCCACCACCACCACCATCACCACGGCCATCACGCCAGGCTGGAGGACCGCTTCTCCGACGAGCAGCTGGTCAGCATGACAGTACGGGAGCTCAACCGGCAGCTGCGTGGCTTCAGCAAGGAGGAGGTCATCCGCCTGAAGCAGAAGCGCCGGACCCTGAAGAACCGCGGCTACGCGCAGTCCTGCCGGTACAAGCGCGTGCAGCAGCGGCACATGCTGGAGAGCGAGAAGTGCACGCTCCAGAGCCAGGTGGAGCAGCTGAAGCAGGACGTCGCGCGCCTGGTCAAGGAGAGGGATCTGTACAAGGAGAAGTATGAGAAGCTCGCGAGCCGGACCTACAGCGGAAACGGCAACAGGGACCCCTCCAATGGCAACCACGGGAAAGCCACCTCCTCGGAGTTCTTTATGTGAGAGAAATCCGTTTCTTAAGACTTTTATTTCTTTCTTCAGTCAGACAACTTTATTATAACTTCGTTTTTTATTTGTATGATTTGTTTTAGTTTTTTTCTTGCATTTTCGTTTACAGTAACTTTAAGCAGAGACTCAATGTACACTTTAATATTGTAACGTAATTTATCAATATTTAAAGAAATATGCACACGACACATTGACACACTCGTGTACGTGTGCGTGTGTTACTTCAGGAAGTCTTAAGACGATCTGTTACAGTGAAATGAACTTTACTCGAGTAGGCTACGCCTCTAATCTGAGACGGAGATCAATTACTCCTAAACAAAAAAAGTGAATTACTGTCTTAAACCCATAGACAATTGACAAGCGAGGGGTTTGTAACAGAAATTAAGTCTTATAGAAAAGAGTCAACCATTTAATTGTGTTACAGTTAAGATCCGGTAGAAAATTATTACATTTCTCAAATTTTACTTTCGGTATTGTCATGGTACTTTTTCATTGTCTTAACCAAAAGTCTGCAAGAGTCTTAAAGATGGGTTTAATGAAAAAAAAAAGAAAACTGAACCAGAAGTACTCCGCTCTTAGCCTGGACTTGTCCATGGAGAACAAAAAATGGAGGAAAAAAAAAAAAGCAATATATTTTCATAACTTCGGGGGTAATCCGAAGGACTATCATCTTGGAAAACACAAAATGTAATGTGTTGCTGGAAAAGACATTTCTGAGCCTACATACTTTAACCCTGCATGCGGGACATGTACGGTCTTAGGATATGGCAAAGCCCTTCCTTTCCCCCGATATTCCTGGATGGAACGCATGGCCCGTACTTCTCCTCTTTCCCCTCCTCATCCCGGTAGTCTCCTGCTTTCTCAGAACGGTCTACAGGCGCGAAAGAGCAGCTCACCCAAACGCCGTCGTATGCGGTGATTTGGGGGTTGAAGTCTCGCTCAAATCTGCGACTAAAACTGCAGTTATGAAGGATAAATGTTACCGCAATTTTCATTATATTTTCTATTGTTTTAAAAGAAAACAACTAAACCGTGAAATAAACTGAGCCAGATTTTAGAATTATTTATTCCCACTTGTAAATATATGTAGAGTACAGTTAGGGTGTTATTTACCTTACTTTTTAAAGCATTTTTGCTTGACTATTCAAAACGTCTTAATACAATGTTTGTATGTTACAGCATGCAAATAATCTGCGATATTCTCATTCTAATGAATATGTACAATTAAAAGAAAAGCCTACTGCACTATATGGAAAACGATGGGGAAAACATGTTTTATATCGAACTAATCTGTTGTTCCATTGCTGTTATAGAAAAAAAAGGTGGATATAGCAACATAATCAGAAATGCCATGGAAAAATGAAATATTAATTTAAGGACTGCAATTGCTGCTAATTCTCTATGCATCGTTATTTAAAACGTGTGAATCAATGGATTTTACACTTTCAAAAAGTGTACAATGTGAAACATTAGAGCGAAGATCTCATGAAATCGTATGTATTGTGGAAAATTCATAAACATGTCTTTTCATAAGATCTTCCGCCATTAAAGAGACTTGGTAAATCACTTAGAGAGCTGATTCATAACAGGGGTACTCAAAGTGCTTGTTTAAAAATAAAAAGTATCTTTCTCTAAAATAAATTCTGCAATGGAATAAATAAAGGTGTGAATACAATCCATGATATTGTCAATAAAATACCTGAGGACAAATGAATCCGCCTTTCCCTTATATTTGTTTATCGATCTGCTGCCTACATGTATGCAATACTGTGCAGAAACATTGACTCACGAATCGCATGTCAATTTTGTAGGCGCGGCGTAGTTCATGAGAAAAAAAAAACAAAAAAAAAAAAAAAACAAATATGCCACAGAAATGTTACGTAACTAAATTCCAAGGCTAAAAACAGAACCGCGGCTGAAATTTGTGTGTCAAGTCATGACATGACATGACATACTATGAAGATACCCATCATAATATGTAACGGACCACTTCGATGCAAAGTTATATGAGGGTGAACATACTGACGAAATCGAATATGCAAACAATCATAATAACATCTATGTAACACCTGAAATAACAACAGGACTTCGCACGTGGAAGTCATGCAAATGTATTCATATCGAATATTCAGGACTGTTATGGACTACAGACATATCTGATCACAAGTCAATCCACCACCTTTTATTTTAACAGGATTAGGCACCATCAATAGTAACACTGAAGGGATATTCATTATACGTGGCATTTCCATAGACATTTTTGAGCATTTTTAAACATTCGAGGATGCTATGTGAGCGCAGTCGCCTCTTCACGTTCCTCCGAATTACAGTTGGCGCGTGGCCGCTTCTTGTTCCTCGCGGGTAATTTTCCTGCTTAAACTAAACCACATAAATTTAAGATTGATTATTCAGATATTCTCATCTGCGTGCTGCGGGGAAATGCTTCTGCACAGTACTGTAACTGTATATCTGTACATATTATTTATATCTATTTATTCGAGAAAATATTTAAGTGTCCTAACGTGTCAATAAGTTTCAGAAAAAAAGCAACAAATGTTTCAGAATGGAATGTTGTTCAGAATCTTGTTTTCATAATGTTTAATAAAAACTTCTGTCCCGTTCTGTCCCTTCCGTACTTATGTTTATCGTTTAAAATGTGTTCATGTGCAATAAGACAGCACGCGCCTCACACCTGCTTGATCTCTTGTACTCACAACCTCCGCTTCTACATCTAATGGGCAATTAATTACATTATTAAAACTAATTTAAAAAGAACTGTCCTAATTTAATTTACGAAACTGTTACAATACATTTGATAACTCTCGTTACATCTTAATTTCTCGAATTGTGCTCTGAATAAATGTAGTTCAAAATTACCATAATATTTCAGTATTTTCAAGAAATTTGCTCCTGCAATGAAATAGGATATTCTTTTACATCTAGCATTATACAGTTAAGTGTGTTGACGTTTCTTCCATTGAAAACACATTGATATTGTTTTGACGTTTCAAATGATTGCGTTTGTTGAACGAATTTAATTGCGCTAAAGGAATCATTATGAATAAGTTTAAAATAACGACCATGTACTCTGTTACTTATTTACATCGTTCAATATTATGTCTTAAATTGGTGTTTTTCAGGTTACTGATCGGCTAAATGTGTCGTGCATAAAGGGCTAAATGTAGATCATATATGTCCACTGCTTTATGAAATATACAGGGTGAAAAATATGTATTTTGCTTATCTTCCTCGCGCCTGTCGAGGAACTTCCACGTTCTGCGCCATGTGTGTTCTGCCATGTCACCGAATTGCCTGTAAACATTTACAGTTTCACTTATTTAGGCAGGTTTAATTATTCCATTTGATCACCATGAACGTTTTACGCGGCATGTTTAATTCAAAGCTTCCACAAATTAACACATTTATGTTCCATTTATATATCTTCTGATACAAAAAAAAAATAAAGATAGAAAACTATTAAAGCTTGTCCAGTATCCACTCAAAGGCATATTAAATGTGACAGTAAGAAAACAAAATGCATTTTATCTTGAAATATTTAAACACATTTTGTTGGACAAAATTATATCGAAGAGTAATCAGTGCACATTGTTTGTGTTTGGGGGTAGAGCCTCGCAGAGCCATTTCATATTTTGGGTTTCTGAGGCAGACGAAATTAACGAATCACACAGTTCTTTTGAGGAAAAGAAATACATTCGATCTCAAAATATAAAGGTTTATTTTCAAAAGCTCAAAATGAGATGTATCGACTGCACATTTTCCGTATTTTGCTTTAAATGCAGTGTCAGGTTTAAATGTGTTTGCAGTGGAATTCAGACTCTCTCATGGGCAGGTGTGAAACGATTAGAAAAAGGGCACATCAAAAAATATCTCACACCCAGAACAAAAAGAACATAAGCTAATTTTCCTGTCCCCCTCGATGCACGACATTATGCTTGTGCTAAATCAACTCTGTACTTAAAAAAGGAAGTGCTAACTCATAAAATCAGTATCATGTAAACAGACGTTCAAAGAAGCAGGGCGACGTGCAGTACTTGTTAAAACAAGGAAACTCATGTTTACAGCGTTTGTGACGTGATACACTCCCCTCTTATGCCACGATAAATACCCGGCTTCCAAACAGGGGGAAACCGAGCCGCTGGCCGCCCGTCTTCAGCCCAAGTATTGGGTATCAGCGGAGGACCAATTTGTGTAAAACCAGCATGCACTCGGGCGCTACAGATACAAGTCCCTTTTGGTGTGCGTCACTAGTCCCCGCGGACACCCTTAATTTATAATATTGCAATGACCGTACTGCAATTAACTTGTAATTTCAAGTGGTCACTGGATCGCAGAGGAACGGGCTACAACTATTGCTTTATGTGTAGTCCAAAGCTCATTAGGGACCCGACATGATCCGAGAGTTACATCTCACCCAGCACCGCAGCCCATAAACTGGGTTACATGACAATACCCTCTCACCACAAGAACCCCTAAAACATCTCTGCACCCCGGAGAGAGTCTGCGGTAGGGGCCAAAGGGCACTTAAAACCTCACCCACCCTCGCTCACACAGACTCAGCCCTACAGGACGCTGTTTGAATGGTAGAGGTAGTTAGCTCTGGGAACAGATACGGGGCGAGAGGCTGTGAGCGCACGGCTTTGCTGCAGTCGAATACCGTTTGCTCTACTGTTACCTGTGATCCAAGCCAGGCCGCCTGATTTACAGTCGGGCTACTCAAACGTGTGCGCGCACTGCGTGCCTGCGCGGTCGTGCTTGTGCCTGAGTCACTCTCCCTCTCCTATACCGACGGCTTGTTCCCATTTCCACCGGTCTAGATTTCGTGAGACAAGGCTTTTTCAGCCACTTTTAGTCGCTTTACACTGTGCTAAAGTACGTGATTAGATCAGAATCACTTTTTAAATGAACACATAACATGATGGTAGCTTAAACAACTTAATTGCATGGGATGTATGTGTGTGAGAGAGAGAGAAAGAGAGAGAGAGAGGGAGCGCGCGCGCGCGCGCGCGCGCGTGTGTGTGGGTGGGGGGGGGGGTAGGTGGACGCAGCAGTCACTGTATGTCAGTTTTTTCTGCCTTTCTCTGAAGGAGATGAATGAGAGAAAAAAGGACACGTCAGTACGTGCTGGCCGTGATCTGAAAACTCTCCAAGTTATGAACGTAAATTGTCCGCAGTCTCGCAAAGCACGCCGTGAGAATGCAGAAACTGACGGGCCGCCCTGCGGATGCGTTTCACTTCTGCTCCATTCTTTACATATTTGTCCATCTTTTATTTCCATCACTCTCAAAAGCAGCCTTATTTCCACGACTAATACTCGTGAAACGTCTCAGCTGTGCTGGCTAAAGTTAGGCCGAGCATCTGCACTTATCGGTCACAGGGCACCAACCTAAGATCCTGCCTGAGCAAAACATTTAACATTTAAAAACATGGGAAATTATTTTGAACTAGTCTTATTGCGAGAAAACGCACTCCATTTAAATGTCCTCCTAAAATGTAATGTAAGATAATTTGAAAGGACTACATTTTTTATTTAAATATATACTGAGTACATGAATTAAAAGTAATAATGGTAATTTATTTCTTTTTCTTTTTCTACTCTTCTTCTTATTATTAATATTATTGCGACTAGCATTTATTTGGTGAGGTGATGAGAACTGATTATCATTTTCACCATTGAGGCCTACCAACAAAGCACCTATTGATTATAAATATGTCACATTAATAGTATTTTTATTTTGTAAGTTCGGTCATATGGTCAGTATACACTGGTCAAGCTTTGAATAGAGTCACTTGCCGAAACATAAATGTGTATGTGATAGCTAATCCGCTGTGGTTTCCTATCGCTGATACACACAGTCATGCTTGCACATGTGCACACACACATATATGTACACAAGCACACTCAGACATACTATCTCTCTCTCTCTCTCTCTCTATCTCTCTCTCTCTCTATCTCTCTCTCTCTCTCTCTCTCTCTCTCTCTCTCTCTCTTTCACAAACACAGCTCATTGGTGGTTGTTTTAACCAACTAATGTCTTGTAGCCCTCTCTCTTTCTCTCATTCTCTCATTTTCACTCTCTCACTCTTTCTGTCTGTCTGTCTCAGTCTCATTCTCTCTCTCGTTGCCTCTCTGGGCTGGTTTATTTTTAAATAGTTTATTGTCTAAATTCATTTCCTGTATTTTGGGTCTCCAGATTAATGACAAATACAATGTTTGAGAATATGAATCCTTAGAATACAGACATATATGAGAGTAGAACAGAAGCAGAGTAACCTTAGGATCTCATCTTGCATTTAAAAGTGATGTGATGTGTTCTCAGAAACATTCTCATACCTTCATTTATCAGCCAGGTCTTTAGTTTCTTTGGTTTAAAAGTCAGTGTGTGTCGTTGTGTATGTCTGTGTGTGCATATAGTTGTGATAAGTGTGCATTTGTAGATATATGTAAGTGACAGAGAGAGAGAGAGAGTGTGTGTTTTTAGGTTTGTATATATTTATGATAGTATCTGGATATGTGTGAGTATGTGCATGTGTGTTTTTGTACATGTGTAAGTCTGTGCCTGTGAGTGAGAGTGCTCGAATGTGCATATACACATGTTTGAGAGTGTGTACATAGTTGTGTATGTGTGTGTGAATGTCTGTGAATGAGTATGTACGTGTGTGTATGTGAGACTGTGCATATGCGTGTGTGAGTGAGAGAGAGTGAGGATATGCATGTGTGTGTGTGTGTGTACGTGTGTATGTGTGTGAGAGAGAGTGTGGATATACGTGTGTGTGTGTGTGTGTGTGTGTGTGTGTGAGAGAGAGAGAGGGATTGTGGATATACATGGGTGTGTGTGTGTGTGTGTGTGTGTGTGTTTGTATGAGTGTGCGTGTATGGGGTGCAGCAGAAACTCAGAAACCTGGCTGCTGTCTCAGACGTCAGGCTGGTTTAAAAACTGCTGCAGCCCTGAGCCGTCCTCCTCCACCGCCACTCGCGTACAGCTGCACGGAAGTGCTCCGATATAGACATGAAAAAATAATGTTCAAATGAACTTGAAGGGATTGCAATATAGAGTTTCACATCTTCAATGAAATATTAATTAAATATTGATATATTAATATCCCTTTAGCTGTCCAGAAAATAAATGCTAAAGACCTTCAGCTGAGACACTTATTTATTTCCCTGGTCCATTTTCCAAACTAAACACATACTTTCAATCTTTTACAAAAGATTTTTTTTTTTTTGCTTTATTTAGGAGTTTATCATTACAGTCTAATTGGAGTGTGATGAGAAATCAAATTCTGTTGTCATGGCACAACCGTCAAAACACAGCATGTTAACTTCAAAGATTGCTTTTGTTTATTTTGCAAGTATGTGGAGTGGGTTTCACCCAGTTAGGCTGTGATATCTGCATGGCCAGGGTTACAATCCAGACTGCTGCAGAATGAACTTTTCTCTCACATCACACAAATCTTTGCTGTAAAATAAATTATGGACCAATTACTCAGTTTAATACAATCCATGCTCTAATAATGCTATGGGGAGTTTAGCCATATTTACACACACACACACACACACACACACACACACTTTACAAACACAGTTGCAGTGTGTTAAAAGGACAGTGAGGATGCTGTTTTCATACAGGTTGTGGACAGCCTCCTGGTGTGTAAATGTGTAGAGGACTGTAAGGGAGGCTGATTTCCTGTAGAATAACAAAGCTTTTTCTTCTGCTTTGAGGCCCAGATAGGCGCGGACTAAAACAGCATGCTGTCTGCTTATCTGTGGTGAAATATTCTCTTAATCGGGTCAAAGTTACTCCCACGTTTTAAGAAACACTCGCTTACGCAGAGGCCGTTAGTCGTGACATGGAAGGTCAGAGAATTAGTCATGAAAGCAACATCCATCCTTATTCTCTCAGTAACTTTATGGCCAGCATTGTTATTTGAGCTATTTGCCATAATGTACACCAAAACATGGTGAATCTCTTTAGGGAGTGGGTGAAGCCAGAAAATTGACCTTCACACCCAAAATGCTCACACTTTCACTGACGTCGGTTTTCAGACACAGGTGCCTGTGTGACACTGTTTTCAAACGATACGATGAGACAAACATTTCGGCAGTGTCAGGGTTAGTCAGATGGGCCTCACATACAGGTTGTACAGAATACAGGTAAAGCCCTAAAAAATGGAATCACCTGTGTAAATTATGCAAGTATATGCAAAGCAGAGGCTGCCGAACAGGTAAATCATTAATAGCGCAAAAACACATCCCAGCATGCACTGGGTGAAGTACGAAAATTCCGAACGGGTCCTGGTGGCCTGACATTATGGCCATAATGTAGACCTCAGTACAGCATGTTGGGGGTGTGTCTGGCACAGCAGTAACTTGCTGACATTTCACAAGCAACAGTATCTAAGGGGGAATTTTTTTTTTTAATTTTATTTTTTTTTTACGTTTTACAGTATGTTCTGAAGTTGAAGTAGTTTTCCATTTCTACCAAGCAAGCATGAGTTATTGACCTTCTGTGGAAGAGTGGTATCGTATTCCTCCTGTAGGGTTCCAGACACCCACAGGCCACACCACAGCTGCGCGCGGAGTCCGAGCATTCTGTTAAATAAGAGGTAAATGACACCTGCTTCACAGGTACCACGAATACTAAGGTGACCTCCAATGGGGCTCTTTGATGAAGATTTATGTACCTGCCACACTTCGGTCATCAGAAGTTCCCGGCACGGTCTAAGCAGTGAGGTGTGAATGAGGTATCAGGACAATGAAAATTATGTGGAGCTGTCAATCAGCTTGTTTCAACCAATCAAAGGATTTGGCTCTTTGCAGCAGAGCACAATGATTGGTTCAAATCAAGGAAGTAGTGGTAACTCTGCCTGTTTTAGGTGCCATGATCCCTCTTTATCTCATCACCAACATCTGAAGCTATAGAATTAGATCTTGCTAGAACTAGATAATGCACTTTATTTTCTACCCTTAAGTGAATTTACAGCTGTTTTTTGGTCATTCTTTGTATAAAACCTCGTGTATTGGTTTAATGACACATTCCCTGCGTCTGTTTAACCAAATGGAGTCAGCCAAAATGGTAAGTCAAACATCTGTCAAATCAATGAGCTTAATCTAATGGCTGACATCTGACAGCTACGTAATCAATAAAGATTAAGTAGAAATCACTGATGTCAAATGTGGCAGGCTAAGAAAAAGACTTTTCAGCGTTTAATTGATTTAAGTGAAAAAATCATACGCTTGGTGTTTTAAACGATCATTACTCAAAAAAGCTTGTACAGCACAGGAGTAACACTGACAACAAATTTATTGGTCACAATATATTTATGGGGCTATAAAAAATATGAAAATGAAACATTTAAAAAAAAATACTTTTTCCATTATTTCAGATTTTATTTGTGTTCTTTTCCGGTGATGTTCTTTCGGTGTGCATGTGAAAATGATAATGACTTATGTATAATTCAGAAGCAATGTGAACATAACCATGACAGAGTTAATTAGACGTGCTGAGTTTGTGTTCACATGCAGCATTACATTAACCATCATATCAAAGATTAGTCTGTGCGAGGGTTTATGTGCACCTGCAGGTGTATTACTGTGTGAGTGTGTGTGTGTGTGTGTGTGTGCATGTTTTTATTGTACATGTGGGTTGCATATGTGGGTTTGCCTCTATAGTTTGGTGTGTGTTTTTATTTGTTTGTGTGCATGTCTGAGTGACATGTGCTTAAAGAACCGTCTTATTAAGAAACACATTGAGTGTTATAATCTTAAATTCAGTTTATCTTGTTTTCTGGTTTTCTGGTTTTGCCACAAAAAAATAACACTTTTTAATTAAATATTATATTACTTTTAATCGAATGGCAGACAATTTAGCTGATTTTGAAATGAGCAATCAGGTATATTTTTACAGTGCATTAAGGTGCGCGTTCACACACACACACACACACACACAGCATTATAATTACTGCGTGTGAGTGTCCATTTACATTCTCTGTGAATGGTGATGTTTGTTTGAGTCATTCAGACACGGACAAAGATGTGGGGAGTGGGGCTCTTCTCCAGCTCGTCTCCATGGTAGACCAATCAATTAATCAATCAGCCAATTAACCAATCACTCAATCAAAGCTGCATTTGTACAGTGCTCTTTACAGAATAATTGTCAGTGAGTATTTAACAGGGCTGCAGCCAGCCCCCAGCCAAAGCAAGCCTGACAGCGGCGGGGGCAAACCCTGGTGATGGAAGAGAGGGCCCGGACTCTGGGAGGTGGGGGTCTTCCTCCTGTGACAAGCTCAGGGCAGTAGTTTAAGAGTGTGTGGGGCTCTGGAGAAGCAGGGCAGGGTGGAGAGTATACTGGCAGCTGGGGGACCAAGGGCAGTGGTGTCCAGCTGTGACATGGCCAAACAGGAAGGGACAGGGGCGGAGGCTAGCAACTTGATTCTGAAACAATTAGGATTCCTTCTGAGCTTTTGGATTTTTGGGCAGCTACCACAGAGCCTGGGAGGAACCACAACATTTCATCGTCATGGGATGGATTCAATGGGAGCAAAGATTCCGGAGAGTCACAATGGCTCCGGAACATTGACATGTTTAACCTATGATGTCACAATGGCCCAGAAACATACACATTTATAACTAATAATCAATTATTACTGACATTTTTCATTCTTGCCTATACTGCGTGTTGTGTGGGTTCTGGCAGTCAGGGCTGTTATGTGGTCTGCATGTCCATTTTATTATAGCGCTGTATTATTCTCCTACGGTCCTACTGTAAACTCCTGGCCCGTCATCGCCTCATAGTCGGCCTGTGCTGTCTTCACTACTCCACTGAAATGATATGCATTCATTTATAATTGTGAAAGAAAAGGGACTGCAACAATGCAAACTGCAGAACTGAAAATGATCAGATTCAGAAAGCCTTCGCTGTGTGCATGTGCAGTGTAAGGTCCATGTTTTTTATTTTTTTTTTAATATTCACGGTAGATTGAAGAAACGGCTCAAATTTATACGTGTGTGCATTTTTTTTATCTTTGTGAATGTAAGTGCTTTAAGCATTCTTCTAAGCACGGCTTTGAAATGAATACCATTTTCATTAATCTTTCATATATTTCCAGTTATTATTAATCTTATTATAAATAGATATTACGTATCATGTTATATGTTACTATAACCTAAATATGTAAGATTCATGCAAAACATACTTAATTCAAAGCCATACATATTCTTCTTCTTCTTCTTCTTCTTCTTATTATTATTTTATTAGTAAGTTAATCAGGAAGGGAGGAAACACCAAAGAAGATGAAAGAGGACACAATAAGTTTTCTTCTTACTCTTTATTTGTATATAATAATAATAATAATAATAATAATAATAATAAACATAGTAAATGTACTTTATTATTGTATTAACCTAGTGCCACACCAAACCAAACCTGCATACACACCAGTGCTCATTTAGAAATGTTAACACACACTCACACACCCCACGGCCCACATGCTGTATGGGCTCCAGGGTCTGAGTAGCTGGAGATGCAGAGCTGCCAGCCCAGTGTCCCGGGCTGAATCTCTGACTCAGCGCTATCCCCTCCCCCACCCACTTCCCCCATTTCTGCTGACTCAGAGGAAACGGCGAGCTGTCTGACAGCCATCACTTCACCCCACCGCTGCACCTAACCCCAGCGCACATACTCACAGTAAAACACACGCACCCCAGCGTGCTCACTCACAGTAAAACACACACACCCCAGCACAAACACTCACAGTAAAACACACGCACCCCAGCGTGCACACTCACAGTAAAACACACACACCCCAGCATGCACACTCACAGTAAAACACACACACCCCAGCATGCACACTCACAGTAAAACACACACACCCCAGCATGCACACTCACAGTAAAACACACACACCCCAGCATGCACACTCACAGTAAAACACACACACCCCAGCATGCACACTCACAGTAAAACACACACACCCCAGCGTGCACACTCACAGTAAAACACACACACCCCAGCGCACATACTCACAGTAAAACACACACACCCCAGCATGCACACTCACAGTAAAACACACACACCCCAGCGTGCACACTCACAGTAAAACACACACACCCCAGCATGCACACTTACAGTAAAACACACACGTCCCAGCATGCACACTCACAGTAAAACACACACGCCCCAGCATGCACACTTACAGTAAAACACACACACCCCAGCATACACACTCACAGTAAAACACACACACCCCAGCATGCACACTCACAGTTAAACACACACCCCAGCGTGCACACTCACAGTAAAACACACACACCCCAGCATGCACACTCACAGTAAAACACACACACCCCAGCATGCACACTTACAGTAAAACACACACACCCCAGCATGCACACTCACAGTAAAACACACACACCCCAGCATGCACACTCACAGTAAAACACACACCCCAGCGTGCACACTCACAGTAAAACACACACACCCCAGCGTGCACACTCACAGTAAAACACACACGTCCCAGCATGCACACTCACAGTAAAACACACACACCCCAGCGTGCACACTCACAGTTAAACACACACCCCAGCATGCACACTCACAGTAAAACACACATGTCCCAGCATGCACACTCACAGTAAAACACACACGTCCCAGCATGCACACTCACAGTAAAACACACACACCCCAGCGTGCACACTCACAGTAAAATATACACACCCCAGCGTGCACACTCACAGTAAAACACACATGTCCCAGCATGCACACTCACAGTTAAACACACACCCCAGCGTGCACACTCACAGTAAAACACACATGTCCCAGCATGCACACTCACAGTTAAACACACACCCCAGCGTGCACACTCACAGTAAAACACACACACCCCAGCATGCACACTCACAGTAAAACACACACCCCAGCATGCACACTCACAGTAAAACACACACACCCCACGTGCACACTCACAATAAAACACACACACCCCAGCATGCACACTCACAGTAAAACACACACACCCCACGTGCACACTCACATAAAACACACACACCCCAGCATGCACACTCACAGTAAAACACACACACCCCAGCATGCACACTCACAGTAAAACACACACCCCAGCATGCACACTCACAGTTAAACACACACCCCAGCATGCACACTCACAGTAAAACACACACACCCAAGCGTACACACTCACAGTAAAACACACACGTCCCAGCATGCACACTCACAGTAAAACACACACACCCCAGCGTGCACACTCACAGTAAAACACACACCCCAGCGTGCACACTCACAGTAAAACACATACACCCCAGCATGCACACTCACAGTAAAACACACACACCCCAGCATGCACACTCACAGTAAAACACACACACCCAAGCGTACACACTCACAGTAAAACACACACCCCAGCATGCACACTCACAGTAAAACACACACACCCAAGCGTGCACACTCACAGTAAAACACACACACCCCAGCATGCACACTCACAGTAAAACACACACACCCCAGCGCGCACACTCACAGTAAAACACACACACCCAAGCGTACACACTCACAGTAAAACACACATGCCCCAACGCACACACTCACAGTAAAACACACACACTCCAGCATGCACAGTTTGTGTGTGTGTGTGTGTGTATGTGTATGTGAGTGTGTGTGTGTATGTATGTGAGTGTGTGTGAGTGTGTGTGATATGTATGTATGTATGGCTGCTCAGGGAGCAGGGAAGGCAGAAGCTGCTGGCTTGGCGGCTGCAAGCATTTCCCTGCAGTCAGCGTCTTTGAGGCTCAGCTTACCGCCGAGTCAGAGACCAGCGACCGGTGACCCATGCGAGCACACACACACACACACACACACACACTGAGGAGCATACACAACATACACACTCTCTATCTGTCTCACACACACACACACTGCAACACTGAGGAACATACACAACATACACACTCTCTCTCTCACACTCACACACACTGCAACACTGAGGAACATACACAGCCTACACACTCTCTCTCTCTCACTCACACACACATACACTGCAACACTGACGAACTTACACAACACACACACACCTCACACACTGCAGCGTACACAACATTCCCACACACCACAACTCTTAAGAAATACACACAACACTCACACACACTGCAATACTGAGACACAGCAGGTGTAATGTAACATTCATAAGTGCTGCAGGTGAGCGCCGCTGCCTTACTGCACATCGTATGCAATGGTATGCAATCCCACGCACATAGAGTGGGAAGTGTGTGTCTTCTTGCCTAACACGTCTTTTTTCATCCTTAAGGACTAAACAGTCAGAGTATTTGCCACAGACACTGAAAACACTGTGTTTTCCATGGTCATAGACGTAAACTCCAGGGGGGAAGGGGGGTGGGGGGTAGACCTGGACCCATGAGGCCATGAGGACTGGGTGGGGAGGGCTACGGATTGATAAAATAATCTGACTGAAATGAAACTTCTGTGTATTAATGATTTAATCATTCTCTGTAAGAAAGTGCTCTTGGCTGTTTGAGTCGTCTGGTTTTTGACTTGTCCAAATTCGCCTATTGCAGTTCTGCCCCCCCCCCCCCCCCCCCCCCCCCCCCCCCCCGCCACTACCCCCACCCTGGGTGGCCAGAGAATTGGACTACAGCAGTGAAAGCAAACCCCTCCGCCCTGCACCCTGGGATGACCTGCAAATGAACCTCCAGAACCGGCTCCCCCCAACTCCCCCTGGTAGGCTGCTGTAGTGGAATAAAAACCAGGGTAGGAGGTTGGGGGGATGAGGGGATGGCAATAGTTTGTTTTTCTTGAACTTGAGCTTGTTGTCACTACCTTTCATCAGGTCAAGGATGAAGTGATGTCACACGAGATTATGACATTAGATAAGTTGAATTACATGTATTTATATATTTTTTTAAAAATCATATCACCTTTTATTTATTGTTATTCTGTGCGACATTGCACAGGACTTTGAGTGAGCTGAACACTTCATAAGCACAATGAAATGCAGCTGTTACATTAAAACATTCTGCATTAAAATAGTGGGTGGCTCACGCTCAGTGTCCTCCGGCGCTGCAGAACGTACAGCGTGGAGAGAACGTCTCTATGGCCCTGTGGATGCACACTGCTTTCATCAAGTTTTTATCAACAAAACCTGGCCAGGTGGCCAAAAACGCTGGGCTGAGCATATTTGCAAATTTCGACACGCCCACAGATCTCTCCTGCTGAGTTCAAAGACATACTCCTGAAGCCGGCTCACCTGCAGTACAGCCCAGGACACATCCCGTCATGTGCCAATATCCCATCAGTTAAACACACACCAAACATAAATGGTCACATATCAGCAACAGCTCATGTATGAATTAACCTCCCCTTCCACCTTCAACCAATTCTGCAACTGCACAAACTTTCGAGTGAATTTATAATCCCCAAGACCCTTTTCCTCATGTCTGCAAAGCACTTACTGGCTCATATAGAGAAGAGAGGGCGCCCCCTAAAGGATGTTATGATAGCAGCAGCGACATGTGTGTCCATGTTCCGTCCTTTTTGGATAACGCTCTCCATCATTCCAGAACACTCAGGACAATGAGTTCTCCAGCCAGTAGGAGAGCAGAAGGAGCTGTTAGGACTAGCCGGCACACACTGAGGGAAAAGGCACTAGCCTCCTCTCCCCTGCTGCGCTAGTGCCAGTGTCCTCCCTTTCCTATTCCCCTTCCTGGGCTTTGGCCTTTCTCCATGCCTTCAGCAGCTCTTTGGGCCTTTATAATCCCCTTTGGTCGTCATGAGGGCAGTGGAGGGGAAAGATCAGATTCAAGGTTGCACAATTTTATGATTGCATTTCTAATTATTTTAGGACTTCATTTGCTGTCTTCCTTTTATTGTGCATTGTTCCTATATAATTAGTCACATTTTTATAATGCTGTATTACTTTTCATTGCATTATGTCATTTCTTTCAAATTCTTTCTGGTATTTGGGTTGCAAAATGTGAATTGAAGATGCTACATAAATATGATGCTGATCACTACAACCTCTATTATTATTATTATTATTATTATTATTATTATTATTATTATTATTATTATTATTATCATTATACTTTTAGCCAGATATTTTGAGTGATTTTGACACCACCTGACACTACCTGGCATCAGGTTTTTGATGCAAATTTGCTAAAGCGTTCGGCTTGACCTCAAAGTTGTTGTTTGGTGGGCGGGGTCTTTTTAGTATGATCCCCAAACGTCGACTGGTAGTTATTATAGGGAACATTCTTAGAGAACGGAAGCTGGAGCCGCGCCGGAAAAAAGAAAACAATTTAACATGGCTACGCGAGCGTGCGGGAGCCGACCCCTGACGCAGCGCTCGCGGGCTCGGAGCTGTCACACGCGCTTACTGACACGCTGCGTGCTGAATAGACAAACACAAACATGCTACCGCAAGTGAAAAAAAGTGCCCGAACAGCGAAATTCACGAGTTTTTCGTGCTCAAAATAAACAAATAAATAAATAAACAAACAGATGAATAAGACATAATGGAGACAGCGGGCTGATTAAAAAGAGTCGGTAATGCTGCCGTTCTCTGATTCCGCTCGGAGTTCTAAGGAAACATTATTTTGCCAATTACTGTGTTAAAAACACCCGCGTCAGTCAATGTAATCTCAACTCCCCCCGCCCCCCCACACACACACACACACTGCAGTTCCGATGAACCAGTATAATATAATCCTCTAACGCGATTTCTACAGTCAAGATTGTCTTTAATATGTAGTTTTTTTTATTCCTGAATTGCACAAAATCTTTGGAATTTAAGAGGCAGATTTCTGCTGCAAGACCGCAAAAAATGTTTCGGCAAGATGGTACTTTTAATCATTGTTTTCGACATTTTGATTCCCCTTTTTCGTTACATGACCCATGGTATACACACATGGCTGTGTTTTTTGTACAAGTGTTTTTGCTGATGCCAGCGGAGAAGACTACCTTTTTTTTCCGTCCTCTCCGGTTTTCACTTCTCGTTTCCTGACTGGAAACAGCCCGTCTGGGGTTTCTGGGGCGCAGGAGGAGCGGGGCCGGGCACAGCCGCATGTAGCGCGCAGGACAGAGCGCTGGAGTTCAAACCTCTTCGTTTTGAATGCCAAATGTAAGGTTTCGCGATTCGTCACGGCCAGACTCGAGTCCAGGCGGTCCTGCATGCGTGCCCATTTTAACACCAGCACGGCTCACTTAAATTAGTTCTCATTCCACCGCTGATCCGGATCTGACAAAACTCTAAAAAGAATCTGACCCTGTAAGGTTCACTAAGACAGGCAGCAACATACATTTAAACTAAAAATGATAAATAATTTGCACAAAATAAAACATTATTATTATTATTATTATTATTATTATTATTATTATTATTATTATTATCATTATTTTAAGGGGGGCAGGAGGGGTGTGCAATGAGTGCCTGTCTGGTCTGTCAGCCAGGACCCAAGCTCCATGTCCAGGAGTCTCTCCCAGGTGGTTTCTGTGATGGTTTTCTTCCACCTGCCGAGGTGCGCGGCTGAAATAAGCTGTAATACAGTGGCCGCTGCCTCAGAGACAGATGGGTCAATCTGTGATCAATTATTCAATTAACCCAGTCTGGCCTCTGGCAGCTTCACCTACTGCTCTGAGCTGGGAATGGAGCTTTCACTGAGCGTTTACCACACACACACACACACACACACACACACACACACGCACACACAGCATGCACACACACACACACACACACACACACACACACACACACACACACACACAAGCATGCACACACGCACACACACGCATGCACACACACACACACACACACATACACACACTGTAAATAATACAGAATGGTTAAACACACACACACATCTATGCATGCACTCTCTCTCACACACACACACACACACACACACACACATCTATGCATGCACACTCACACACATACGCTCATACACACACACACACACACACTCATACAATCCCACTAACATACACACACACATATCTAAGCATGCACACTCACATGCACACACACGCACACAAAGATTGCATATTTACACATTCAAATACACACTTTTCTTGGTTTGATTTCAGGGTTGATACTGATATTTTACTTTTGGCAAGTGCTCAACCTGAATTGCTTCAGTGCAATGAAGCCTAGAGCTTGGTCCTTCCTGTTTGCTCCATCACATTCTCATATTAAATCTCCTGTTTCCACTGAGGTAAAAACTGTTTTAATCAAAGCATATAATAAAGCCAGCCTTTGCACAGAAATCACACCTCTTATGATAGCAATACTTATAATTAGTATATACAGTATGTTTCTGTTTTACTACCCCACAAATGATTCAGAAAATTGTACACAAACAAAACTTAAGATGATTTGTCTACAGTGCAGAGGCCTTTTTTTAATATACTTAATAGGTCATCCAGGCCACGAATAGTTTGAATTTAGGAAATGAATACGAAAGGTAAATAAGGCAGATAATTAAAAACACACACATTTATTTACACACAGAAACTAATCCAGGCTGTGCTCCCAGCTGTGACTGGCTGCGTCATCGTTATCTCTCTCTGTCTCTAAGTGGGCCAGACTGTGATTCGCTGGTTTGGACACCTGCGGAGAAACAGAGTGACCTCCTACCTTCTTACCTGTCTGCCTGTCTCTAACGCTTGCTGCTCGGGCAGGTGTAGCACTGCTAAGGCTTGCTCATGGGTTTTCCCCATTTCCACAGCGTTGGACCCCGATTTTGCTTTTGTCCCAATCTGAGATCCCCAAAGATTTGCAGGCTCCCGCTGTTAATCCGGGAGAGCGCAGGTAAAGAACATTCTCCGAAATGTGATTTCCACAGTCCGGCACAGTTCAGATTCCCTACCAGACCAGGAATTGGACTCGTTCACAAGTTATTTGATGCCCTGTTTTTCACCTTATTGGACAGTCCTTGCAGAACGAGATTCTCCTTCGTAAACATCACCATACAGGAGCTAGAAATCTGATGTCACAATTTTATCAAAATACATTAAAGAAACCTACACAACTGAATGATTAAAGGAGGGCTTCAGCATGCATGTATGTATGAGCTTCGGGGTTCAGGTGAAGTTCAGTCCCAGGTGGTCATTAATACCTAATTTGTGTTGTGAATCCAGGAACCGACACTCAATGGACACACACAATTTTAGAGAAAGGCATGCTGGGATTGAAGTTGCAATTGTGCAACTGAAGCTACACATTGAAAGATACAACACAAACCTATGGAAAAAACTTAACACTAGAATACTGCTATTCACTAAAACACACAACACTGTAATCCAGCTACACACTAAAAAAAAAAAACTCAACACTACTGTGTCACTGCATACTAAAATGCACAGCACTGTCATGCAGCAACATACCGAAACACACAACACTACTGTACTGCTGTTTGTTTGTTCTCAGTGAGTGTATGTTTGCATGCATCATGTATTTCTGTGTGTTTGTTTGTATCGAGTGCGTGTGTGTGTGTTTCTGTATTTTGTGTGTATTCGTGTTTCTGTGCATACAGAGGCCTCCCTCACAAAATAATGTGCGTACATTTTGACTCTGTTCATTCTCAATCCTCATTTTTTTTTTAAACCTCCGTACGGTTGTCTGTTCAAACATGCTAGCTGTGGAGAGGTGCATGATGGGATGAGAGCTGAGGGTAAGTTCGTATGACGCTGGCGTGTGGACAGTAACGGCATCCGACATTGGTGGCATCGGTGGCACCATCTGTGAGTCACTAACGGTCTTTAACAGCGTCTCGCTGGGTCTAAGCCAAGGGCTGAGCGAAAACCCGTCAAACGTGTCTGACCGCCACACGGACCTGCTGGCCGGGATTAGGCCCGAGACACAGGCCCGGCAGAGCTCCAACTCGACACGCCATCCGTCTCCTCGCTGTGACTGCCGCTGTCCGAGCGATCGCCCCGTCCGTGCCGCACCTGCCGGCCGGCGTGACGGCGGCCGTAATGACGACCTGGCCTGCCCGCCATAACCATGAGTCTCCGTGCCAGTCGGCGAGGAGGCCGTGGCGCAGGGAGTGACAGCTGGCGCACCGCGGGGACAGGTCATGTCTGCCCGGTTCCCGCGTCGTTAAACTCTCCGCACATAACGCCAAATCTCAACAGCGAGAAGTCCTGAGACAGGAGGACAGGTCCATGTCGTTACAGTAGAACAACTGCCGCTGTAATCTGTATGTGATCTGCTGTTTAAGTCTGTCTCCTAACGCCCTCTGTCTTTTATATATGAACTCTTGGCATGCAGGACAGTGCCTAGAAGCATAAAACAGTGCAAATCACTTCAGTCAGCCGTATTAGCATGACAGCAAGGCGCATTTTACTGCAAACCATACAGAAAATACTGCAAATAATAACAGAAAATGGGAAACAAATAGTAACAAGTTGTGAGGTAGGGGTGTTAATCAACCATAAAAATAATAGTGGCTCAACTTGACTGGCTTTCACAAATTTGCTGAAACTACAGCCCCCATAGTGCCCCTGGGGTGAGTTGTGAAAAATATTTGAGTCACATCTAATCTGGAGATTTATAATTCATTGTTTGCCATTTCATTTTCCTTTTTCAGCTCACGTGGAACCTGTTATCTGGTATTAAGTCAACAGTGGGAAAGGGGCTATAATGAGCCAGCCTGGTTCAGCTCTACAGTGGGAAAGGGGCTATAATGAGCCAGCCTGGTTCCAGCTCTACAGTGGGAAAGGGGGTATAATGAGCCAGCCTGGTTCCAGCTCTACAGTGGGAAAGGGGGTATAATGAGCCAGCCTGGTTCCAGCTCTACAGTGGGAAAGGGGGTATAATGAGCCAGCCTGGTTCCAGCTCTACAGTGGGAAAGGGGGTATAATGAGCCAGCCTGGTTCCAGCTCTACAGTGGGAAAGGGGGAATAATGAGCCAGCCTGGTTCCAGCTCTACAGTGGGAAAGGGGGTATAATGAGCCAGCCTGGTTCCAGCTCTACAGTGGGAAAGGGGGTATAATGAGCCAGCCTGGTTCCAGCTCTACAGTGGGAAAGGGGGTATAATGAGCCAGCCTGGTTCCAGCTCTACAGTGGGAAAGGGGGTATAATGAGCCAGCCTGGTTCCAGCTCTACAGTGGGAAAGGGGGTATAATGAGCCAGCCTGGTTCCAGCTCTACAGTGGGAAATGGGGGTATAATGAGCCAGTCTGGTTCCAGCTCTACAGTTGGAAAGGGGGTATAATGAGCCAGCCTGGTTCCAGCTCTACAGTGGGAAAGGGGGTATAATGAGCCAGCCTGGTTCCAGCTCTACAGTGGGAAAGGGGGTATAATGAGCCAGCCTGGTTCAGCTCGACAGTGGGAAAGGGGGTATAATGAGCCAGCCTGGTTCCAGCTCTACAGTGGGAAATGGGGTATAATGAGCCAGCCTGGTTCCAGCTCTACAGTGGGAAAGGGGCTATAATGAGCCAGCCTGGTTCCAGCTCTACGGTGGGAAAGGGGGTATAATGAGCCAGCCTGGTTCCAGCTCTACAGTGGGAAAGGGGGTATAATGAGCCAGCCTGGTTCCAGCTCTCAGTGGGAAAGGGGGTATAATGAGCCAGCCTGGTTCCAGCTCTACAGTGGGAAAGGGGGTATAATGAGCCAGCCTGGTTCCAGCTCTACAGTGGGAAAGGGGCTATAATGAGCCAGCCTGGTTCCAGCTCTACAGTGGGAAAGGGGGTATAATGAGCCAGCCTGGTTCCAGCTCTACAGTGGGACAGGGGGAATAATGAGCCAGCTGGTTCCAGCTCTACAGTGGGAAAGGGGGTATAATGAACCAGCCTGGTTCCAGCTCTACAGTGGGAAAGGGGGTATAATGAGCCAGCCTGGTTCCAGCTCTACAGTGGGAAAGGGGGTATAATGAGCCAGCCTGGTTCCAGCTCTGCAGTGGGAAAGGGGGTATAATGAGCCAGCCTGGTTCCAGCTCTACAGTGGGAAAGGGGCTATAATGAGCCAGCCTGGTTCCAGCTCTGCAGTGGGAAAGGGGGTATAATGAGCCAGCCTGGTTCCAGCTCTACAGTGGGAAAGGGGGTATAATGAGCCAGCCTGGTTCCAGCTCTACAGTGGGAAAGGGGGTATAATGAGCCAGCCTGGTTCCAGCTCTACAGTGGGAAAGGGGGTATAATGAGCCAGCCTGGTTCCAGCTCTACAGTGGGAAAGGGGGTATAATGAGCACGCCTGGGTCCAGCTCTTCAGTGGGAAAGGGGGTATAATGAGCCAGCCTGGTTCCAGCTCTACAGTGGGAAAGGGGCTATAATGAGCCAGCCTGGTTCCAGCTCTACAGTGGGAAAGGGGGTATAATGAGCCAGCCTGGTTCCAGCTCTACAGTGGGAAAGGGGGAATAATGAGCCAGTCTGGTTCCAGCTCTACAGTGGGAAAGGGGGTATAATGAGCCAGCCTGGTTCCAGCTCTACAGTGGGAAAGGGGGTATAATGAGCCAGCCTGGTTCCAGCTCTACAGTGGGAAAGGGGGTATAATGAGCCAGCCTGGTTCCAGCTCTGCAGTGGGAAAGGGGGTATAATGAGCCAGGTTCCAGCTCTGCAGTGGGAAAGGGGGTATAAAGATCATATGCTTGATACACACACACACACACACACACACACACACACATATATATAAACATACATACAATCACAATTAAAATCACATATACATACATCATTGAAGTACAATTATGAGATGCAGGGAGATGAGACTGGTTTCTCTGAAATGAGAAACTGTAGAGTCAGCCTGTCCCCATGGTGCCCAGTGATGGTGAGACGTGCTATCAGGAACCTCACGGTGGAGAACACTGTCCCAGCACCATGACATTTCTTTTTTTTTGGGGGGGGGGGGGGGGGGGGGGGAGGCAGAAATGGAGGATGGAACATTTTTGATCTGACTTATTGTTTTTAATACGCACACATGTCCATGTATGGATTTATAATGCATAAGTGCTTTTGGTTAATGTTCTGGATGTGAGTAACATCTGCTAAGGAGCAGAATGTGTCAAAGCATGGTTAAGGGATGTGTGGATATACTTTATATATTATATACAGTATTAAACGTACATACATATATAATATATAAATAGTCATATTAATAACTTTATAACAGCACAATAATAACACAGATAAATAGAAAAGTTTAGTGATGGAGGAAGGGAAAGAGAAAGGCAAAGCAGAATTATATATATATATAGACAGAGAGAGAGCAGAGAGTAAGACAGACTAAGTGAGTGAGAGAAATGGAAAGAGGGAGAGATGGAGACAACTTGTCTGACAAATGGTCTCTCTGGCGTCTCCCAGTGAGAAGCGCTGGCAGTTTGAGGCCAGCCCGCTCTTCTCTCTCTACAGATGCAGAAACTCGGCAGCTCCCTGTGTTTCTCTGCCTCTTTCTCCCTTTGCTGTTGTCATCCTCTTGATGAATGGTAACGGGCAGACGGTCCCGATCTTTCTCCCTCCCTCTCTCTCTCTCTCTGACGGTGACCCCAATTTCACCCAGTGAGGGATCAGTTCAGGAACAGCCACCTGTTGGTGACAAAGCACAAGTGATCATGGGAATGAGCTTCAGATCAGTCCAGAAAAAAAGAGAACAGCATAAAACAATTCACCGCCACGACAATGAGCAGCGCAGCACAACAAAAAAAAAAAACACAAACAAACACAAGGTTGTGTTTTAGCACAGAACAGGCAGCAAGATCACCAACCAGTTCAGGCCTGGGAATCAGTGAGTAAACTGTACAAAACTGCTTTAATCGAGCAACCATGACAATCGGCCAAACCCTGGCCCTCTGGCCTCATAGGACAGGGGTTAGCCAATCCCGGTTTAGGACCTCACTGTAATTCTGCTCTTCCAGGAATAGGGCCTGGGGTGGCTGTTTGTGTGGATATGGAGATTGTGGTTATGAGTTAAGAGAGGTTCTCCCCCCACTTTAAACACTCTGAATGCTTCCCAAACCCCTCCCACAGCCTGCGGAGCCTGCAGCACCATGGACAGCGGCCTCTCTCGCTCATGGCCGATCGCTTGCTCAGACGCCTAGCAGAGGGCATGTTTTAGCCCTCTGGGGTTTGAGGGGAGCACCTGCTGCCCTCTAACACCTGAACACGCAGGTGAACAAGATCTGTTGTGAGGAGGATGGTGTTCGTGTTGACGGTTTGGTATGTTCAAGATAAGAAAAAACAAAGTGCAGTGTAAATAAACGTGACATACAAGCACACGTATGTGTGAAACAGTGCAGGACCAGGGGTTAGCGTTTGGTTCCACAGGCACCCTGGTGGAATGGACAGATTCCACGCCTGGCGTGGCATGAGATGGCGATGGTTGCCGTTGACATTGGAGATCAGAATGGCGTTTCGCCATGGCGGATGGTGTGGGGTTGGGGTGCAGGGGGCAGGGGAGGTAACAAAACAGCTCAAGGCCCCTCTCGTACCCCCCCCCTCCCCTTTTGTCGGATCGAGCCCCTATGAATGATTCATCTGCTCAGGTTTACCTGGCCTTGTTTGTGGTGATGAAATATGCATGCATCTCCTTTATGAAGTTTTTAAGTATGGACTGCCAGTGTGGACCGCCACGGCTCTCATCCGCTTTGTTCTGAAATTAGGGGGTTTTTTTTAAAGCCCCTGTGACGTTCAAAGCTCCGTCTGCCGGAACCAAAGTCACTGATTTTTTTCGGGCCTGACCTCAAATGCCTTGGCAACTCAGCCCTAACCTGCTCATACATCTCCTCATGACCCCTCCCTCCCGCTCAAACACCCCGCCCCCACCCCCACCTCCCCGTTCTGCATCATTCTGCAGGTTATCTCCGGTCACTCCAGGTCAAAACAGGTCAGAAATCTCCCCTGCAAACACTTAAACCGAAGTGATACCCTGTGCTGAATGGAGCTATAATCAACAGTCAGTCAGTGACCTGTCTGAACCAACTGAAAAATTGTCTGAACCAATCAAAACGTTTTCCTATCTACAAACTAATTCAACCTTGAATCAAATCAGTGAGTGAATAGCTGACATATTTAGGCTCCGACCTATCTCTGCTTCATGAAACCTCACATATTGGTCCAGTTTCTGCTTTGTGAAGCCTCACTTCTGCACCACCAGTTTAAACTTCAGGCTTGATGAATTCATAAAGAAGAACTCAGAGGTTTTTGGTCAGTTTTGGTTGTGGCTGGAAGTCCACACTGGGGACTCTTTCAGGCTTGGCGGGGGTAAACCAGTTAAATCTATTTGTCTCATTGCTCTCTAGCGGCCACTACTGGTCAGACAGGGACCTGCCGATGCACAAACAGAGGCTATATCTTCCCTATCCTCAAATGACAAGGGCAATGTGTAATTGGTAATTGGGCAGTGTGGAGAGACGCAAAGTAGGGCTTGCCATCGCGTGAATCAGAGAGGTCATGTGACGTGGCGGCCTTCTTTACAGTTGGGTGGAGTGGGTGGACCGAACAGTTCAGCTGAGTTTGGGGAAGGAAGAAAAAAAAACCCCTGGAAAAAAGCATGTCCCCGCGACAAACTCAGGTCACACAGTCAGCGTCTGTGGTGAGGCTGGTCATGTGACTCAGGCAGGCAGACTGCGGGCACATTGCTCGCAGACAAGGGCAAACGGAGCCCGTCTGATGGGGGTGGGGGGGGGGGGGGGGGGCTCCGCCAATCCCTAGGGGAGGATTTGGATTGGGGGGGGTGAGAGCCACACCGAGCATGCCTAACGATGCAAAGCCTCGACAGGCCCCCATCTCACCTCCCATGGCGGCCCCTGGAGGGGGGGGGGGGGTGTGGGGGGGTGGGGGGGGGGGGGGGGGGGGGAGCAGGGGGTGTGTTGGAGAGGTACGGAGCAGAGATTTATCACGCCTGTCAGGGGCACAGGAGAGGTGGTTATTCCCTGGGGCCTAAGGCCCCTGGGGGCCCCTGAGGCAGGGTGAGGGCCCCTGCCATGATGAGTCTGATAAATCTTAGTGTCCCAAACGCTGACCGCTTCCTGCTTCCTGCTTCCCGCCAAACTCTCCCCTCCTCTCTGCCCCCCCTTCCTTTCCCTCCCTCTCTCTGTCTCTCCCTCTCTTCCCGCCACCCAGTTTCCACTCTTTCCTACCGCCGTCTGTACGACTCCATCACGATCTCTCTCCTCCTCTATCCTGGCCCCTGTCTCTCTCGCCCCCTTCTTCTCTCTTTCTGGTCATATTCCATTTAACATATTTAATCATATTTTAATGATTTATATCTTGGCTGATTTCAGTTATTGATTTCGGATGTTGATTTTTAAAATCATAAAAATATAATAAACGCAATATTCACCTCAACTTCTATTTGACTTAGTCAAAACCATTGTCATTTCAAATGAATAAAAATGAAAACTCTGTCAAGTCAGTCTCCATGGCAACAATAAAACAAGCCATGGACTCAGTCAGAGCCTCTGAGTGACTTCACTGGAAAAAGTCCCGACTCCACTGTGATGGCTGAGATTAACTGTGAGGTGTGCCAGCCTGCTGGTGAGGTAGCAGGACATAGGCACACAGCATTATGGCTGTTTCAACATAACTGATACCAAACTATTTCCCTTGCTAGCTGTTGAAACACTTCCTTGTCTCTCATCATCTGTGGGATAACATTCATTTCAGATAAGATGGGATTCTGGGTATTTGAGTTCGGGTCCCTGGGTGGCTCAGTCAGTAAAGGCTCTCACAACAAATGCATGCTGGGACTTGTAGTTACGAGATTGAGCCTCTGGTTCAATCTGGTTCATTGGCATGTATGTTTGTGAGTGTGTGTGTTTATGTGTGAGTGTGTGTGAGTGTGTGCGTTACAGAGCACTAGCATGCCATCATGTTCACACAGATGCGCCAGGCCCTGGCCTAAGTTAGAGCTAAAGTGATTCAAACCCTCACCTCTCCTTCCTTTCTGTTCTGATGCTTAAATATTTCAGCAGTGGCAGGTCTCTGTTCCCCAGGGCTGGGGCCGGGGGGTGGGGGGGGGACATTAGTCGCGTCAGAGCTCGCGGAGTGCCTGTCCGTCGCTCTCAGACTGATCCAAGGGCAGTGAGCGCAGAAACACTACGTACGGAAGCTCGCACGCCCCAAAAGCAGGGCCCGCATTAAACATTGATCGTTACTCTTGCGCCCCGATGCTCCGAATACGGCTCTACAGATGTGAGTTCAGCAAATCAATAAAATATGCGCTCTGTCTTCGTCTGCCGACAGATTCTACAATCGACACACATGTCCCCACATTAATGCTCCACGGGGAATTTTAGTAACATCCAACTGTACCTGTGTAGAAATTTCTGTCATTGCATAAATTATACAGCCCTTCCAGGTTATGCAGACATGGATATGCGGCCATATGCATATAAACGAAAATAGATTGATAATTCTGTTCAACATGGGTTTAACACAGTGCTTAAAAGGCAACTGTTCATCTTTGGCCCTTCTTAACATTAACAAAGGCATCACATGTAAAGCTCTGAGTTTTGAGTGAAAAATTTCACACAAAAATTTCACCTGTTTTTTTTCACCTGTTTTCACTTTTTTTTTGCATGTGATGTGTCATGTGTGGTATGGTTGTA
>JAFBMS010000528.1:0-30000 GCA_019788955.1 Albula glossodonta | reverse complement strand
GGAAAAGAGGTAAAGAAATGGAGAGGCAGAGGGTGTGTGGTTGAGTATGAAGCAGCCAGGCTGGCACAGGGAAACGTGGGCATACGCTGTGTCGTTGGGAGGCTGAGATAGAGCGGAGCTTCAGCGCTGAGCTCAGGGGAGTACAGGGGAAGTAGAGACGCTCACTTCCCCAAAATTACACAAATAAATCAGACACTTGCAGCCCAGCAGGGCTCGGAGAAACCGCCCCCCTGCCTCTGAGAGGAGGTTACTGTGGCCTGCCAGTAATAATGCAACACGAGCACACAGACACACACACACACACACACACACACTCAGAGCAAACACACACTCACACACACACACACACACTCAGAGCAAACACACACACACACACACACACACACACACACACACACTCAGAGCAAACACACACTCACACACACACACACACTCAGAGCAAACACACACTCACCCACACACTCACATGCACAACACCACACACACACACACACACTCAGAGCAAACACACACTCAACACACTCAGAGCAAACACACGACTCACACACACATGCACCACACACACACACACTCAGAGCAAACACACACTCAACACACACAACATACACACACCACTCAGAGCAACACACACCACAAAACACAACTCAGAGAAATCACACACACTCAAGCAAGGACACACGCACACACACACAACACTCAGAGCAAGCACACACATCCCAAAACAAACTACACACACAATATCAAAGCAAGGAATAGCATATCACATGCACACAGTCAAATAAAACACACACTTAAAGTACCCACATGAACACAAAAGTGAACATGTTCCTTGTACATTCACATACCCACAAAGTACAAACTAACACACAAGCTTGCATGTATACACAGTAAAATGCGCATACACACACACACACACACACACACACACACACACACACACACACACACACACACTCAGAGCAAACACACACTCACACACACACTCACACACACACACACACACACACACACACACACTCAGAGCAAATACACACTCACACACACTCAGAGCAAACACACACTCACACACACACGCACACACACACACACACACACACACACACACACACACACACTCAGAGCAAACACACACTCACACACACACACACATACACACACACACTCAGAGCAAACACACACACACAAAACACACACTCAGAGAAATCACACACACTCAAAGCAAGGACACACGCACACACACACAACACTCAGAGCAAGCACACACATCCAAAACAAACTACACACACAATATCAAAGCAAGGAATAGCATACACATGCACACAGTCAAATAAAACACACACACTTAAAGTACCCACATGAACACAAAAGTGAACATGTTCCTTGTACATTCACATACCCACAAAGTACAAACTAACACACAAGCTTGCATGTATACACAGTAAAATGCGCATACACACACACACACACACACACGTTCAAGTGCACGTGCACACCCACAATATCATAAAAAAACCTCTCAGATTTTCACTTTCTCAGTCAGAAAAAAAAGTAAAATCGTGAGTTCATCATGGTTACTTTTTTTTCTCAGTGTAAATATATGTCTGTAAGTAAAACAAATTGAAAGTGAACATTGGAGAACAGACAGTGAGATGGAGGGGGCAGCGGAGACATGGCTAAGTGTGTCTGCTAAGCAAAGCGCTAACGCTCTGCACATTTTCAATTATCTGACACGCAAGTATTATTTCACAAGCCACTGAACAATGACTAGACTTTATTCACCAGATAATGAGTACACCAATACCCTGGTGGGTCTTTTCACATTTCAGCGTCTGCTTTTTTCCCTCCTCCTCTCCTCCAGTTGTTTGTTTGTTCCCACTCTGTGCACTGAAATAAGAAAAAAAAAACACAGAAAAGGCCACAGGGTTTTAGAGCAATCGGGGGCCTTTTCTGATTGGAGAAGAGTGGGGTTGATGTCACAAGGACTCTGATTCCTGATTGGTGGAAAGTTGACCTCTGGTCAACCTATTAGAGGAAGAGGACAAACTTCCTGACACGAACAAGACATGTTGTGTTTGTTGTTTGTATTTATTTACTTGTCAGAAAGTGAAGCCCAAAGGGTAATTCAAGGCCATGGTGAGATTAGATGGAGATTAAGGAATAAGAGAGAGTGACGCAGGTAAAAGAGCAGCAGTCGGGACGAAAAGGATGACGAGGAGCTCCATCAGTGTAAGCGGGGGTCTTGGGATCAGAGCACTGATGGAGTTCCTGCTCCAGACCCTACTCCTGTTCCTCCTGGCTGCTGCTCTTTTACCTGCTCCAGCTTGTCATCCTGTTCCTCCTGGCTGCTGCTCTTTTACCTGCTCCAGCTTGTCATCCTGTTCCTCCTGGCTGCTGCTCTTTTACCTGCTCCAGCTTGTCATCCTGTTCCTCCTGGCTGCTGCTCTTTTACCTGCTCCAGCTTGTCATCCTGTTCCTCCTGGCTGCTGCTCTTTTACTCTCCAATTAAATAGTGATTTCCCTTGACTCCCATTGTGTTCCAATACAAACTATCCCACAGAAGAGCTGCCTGTCAGCAGACATTACACCCTCCTGTGCCCTGCTTTAACGAACCTGAGAGGTTGGGGGGGGGGGGGGAGAGAGAGATGGGAGAGGGAGAGAGAGAAAGAGAGAGAGAGAGAGAGAGAAGGAGGGAGGGAAATAGAGGCTTGCAAAATACCCTTAAAACTCTTGATATACGTCATCATACCCGATTCCCTCATGTGTTTGAGGGCTGCAAATGGAACTCTCTGTGGCTTGAGATAGGATTGTGTTTGTAACCATGATTAGTCAGTGTTTTGGTAGCTAATCCAGCGCTCAGGTCCGTTTTTCAGGTGTACCCAACAGCCCGACTCCGGCATCAGCAGGGCAGACAATGGCTACCAACATTAACGGAAACATCAAATCCTTTTTTATGATTTATGATTACCAATTGATTACTAATGAATAATACACTGATCAACACTGGTTTATAAGCAGTTGTTTGGTCTCAATCCAAATTTTTACCTGTAACATTGATATTCAGCAATTACATTATATGATAATTCTGTACATTTGTTAATTACCCTATGGATACCCTCACCAGTATAACAATAGCGGTGTAATGCAATGAAACAGCCTGTATATTATGTTAATTGGGTTAAATGTACTCCTTTGTTTTTGTTGTTCTTTTAGATCAATTGCACTTCGTTTTGGCAGTATTTGTGGGATATATTTAATTTCGATAAAATGTATTGACCTGGGCTAAACTAAGAGGAGAGAGAGAGAGAAAGAGAGAGAGAGAATGAGATAGACAGAGTGAGAGAGAAAAATAAAAAGGGGGAACAGAGACGGACAGCTTGGTGAATAATACAGTCTCCCCCTTTCTTTCTCTCTTCATCTCTTCCAACTCAAATGGAGTTTTATTGGCATGGAAATGGCATTGTGTTGCCAAAGCATAGTAAACAAGTTTTCAAACATAAAAAATTCCATCAATAATTACGATATGATAATTACAAAATGTCTTCGTTTCTTTCTCTCTCTCAGCTGAAGTCAAGTATGACCCATGAAGGGGCATTCCAACTCGACCCTCTGGATTTCAAACTGTTTGAAATAACAGTGATGTACCGCTTGCCTTTTTGGGTCAGGCATCTTATTCATGTACTTGTAGGGGCTGGGATTACATCAACATCTGTCCAAAACCTTTACTTGTGACTGAGTGAGAGTGATAAGATTTTTTGCTCTACAAGAACAGTTTGCTGAACTAATTTTCCATGACTGCTGACCTCACCAAAGCTGCGTTAGCGAAAATAAAAATTAACTCCTGCATGTACCTGTGAGCCAAAATTAAGGACAAATGTTGAAAGAATCCTGGTCTTATTCTTTTGATATTTTAATCACGTTTGTCTAATTCTTTTTTTGTATCTCCAGTGGCGTCCCCAGATATTTCTCATAGGGGTGGCCAGATGGGGCCACTGAAAATCTTGGGGTGGCACACCAGAACCAAGAGCCATAACTGGATTTCAGGAATTACACTATGCTATTGTAGTGTATGGGCTAGTTGAAAACTATGTCAATACGAGAGTGAAGGAATCGCACACTGATACACTTTGGTTTCTTCTTACTACGGTTAATGTTACAAACGATCTGATGAGCATATATTATTACAGGTAGAGTTAACATTTTGACTGCATGTGCAACTCGTTGAGGGGGGGGCAGTGATTGTACCCCCCCCCACCCCCTTAGCAGCGCCATTGTCTATAGCACTGAACTGCACTGCTTTCACCAGGCTTACAGCAGAGAGGTATAAACCTGGCACTATCGCTCTGAACTGCACTGCTTTCACCAGGCTTACAGCAGAGAGGTATAAACCTGGCACTATCACTCTGAACTGCACTGCTTTCACCAGGCTTACAGCAGAGAGGTATAAACCTGACACTATCGCTCTGAACTGCACTGCTTTCACCAGGCTTACAGCAGAGAGGTATAAACCTGGCACTATCGCTCTGAACTGCACTGCTTTCACCAGGCTTACAGCAGAGAGGTATAAACCTGGCACTATCGCTCTGAACTGCACTGCTTTCACCAGGCTTACAGCAGAGAGGTATAAACCTGGCACTATCGCTCTGAACTGCACTGCTTTCACCAGGCTTACGGCAGAGAGGTATAAACCTGGCACTATCGCTCTGAACTGCACTGCTCTGATCAGGTGTATAGCGGAGAGGTATTAGCCTAGCGCTATCACTTTGCTTTGGTCAGGCATGCAGCAGAGAGGTAGCAGCCTTTTACGCAGTGCTAACTGTGTCCTGCCCTAAGGAAAAGAGGTGCTGACCGTAGGTATCTGGGTATCTGTGCACTTGCTTGCACCCAATCGCTCATGCTGCCATTTCCTTCTCTGCAGGCCTCCTTCCATTCACCTGAGCGTTCCTAAGTCCGTCATCGTCCACACTGTGTCCTGAGGAGTCACATGACCCCTGGATGGTCGCAGGGCACCACTGCGCTGCAGGGATGTAAAGTTTTTATTTATTTAATTTTTTTTTTTTTAGCGGAGCGCTTTTGTGCAGAGCTCAGCAGAGTGGACTGCGAGTGGCCGTTAAAACTCTTTTTGATTGCGTTTAGCTGCAGGACCGATCGATGGGGAAATGGGTGATATTGATCAGGAGACGGAACCCTCTACCCCCCCGCATCGCCCTCGGCCCCCACCTCGGGGGAACTGTGATCCTGCGGCAGGTCCACTTCTCCTGGATGGTTTTCGCCAAGGCCAACGCTCTTGTCCTCCTCCCTGGTGCGTCTCCCCAAGGCGAGAAATTGACATGATCCTGCAACATGCGGTTTCCATGGTGTTCAACAGCACCCCTATAGGCAGGATTCTGAACTGCCTTATCTATAGTGAGGACTTACAACTGCACCCCCTATAGACCAGATTTAGAACTGCTTTTAGAATTCGACCCTTGAAAGCTCAGTTGGAAGGATTTTGATGTTCACAATTTATTGCTGAGATTTATAACTGCTAACTGTTAACTATCAGATTAATCATACCTGGGGTCAAATATTTATTTGAAAAAATGTAGCACTTTCATTAACAGCAAAATTTCTTACCACTCCTGATCCCTTACCAAGATAAAGACCGATTGAATATATATATATATATATATATATATATATATATATATATATATATATATATATATATATATATATATATATGCATATAACCATCTGTAGGCATTTTGCTGCTTTTTTAAGGCTTTGAGATGTAGTAAAATTTGCAGGCCTAGTGGTCGGTGCCAGGCAGTTATGATAATATCTGTGTTCCGAAGGTGCACCCCCTCATAACCATAAATTACCTGAAGCATTGGCCAGGCCAGAACTGGGCATGAGGCTTCCAGTAGAAAGCTTTTCTCTGGCTCGAAAGTCAGAGCTGATGGTCCAGAAAAATATGACCCATCGATTGAAAATATCAGAGAGACGGGGACACTGTGTCACAGGAGATGTTGTCTGTTTCCCCATCAGGCTGCCAGCTGAGGCTTTCCTTAGTTGCAGGATGGTGGGCGTGGCTGAGTAAATACAGGCGGGTGGAGCCAGGCTTGAGGGACGGTATCACCACCCCCCCCCCCACAACCCCCCTTTGTTGACCATGGTCAGTGCCAAGCACCCTCTCTCCTGCGTGTGACCTAATGATTAAGAATTATAGCCTTCTTTCCTCCATTACCACCTCATCTCCTCCCTCCCTGTAATACCGGGATATTGCAAAGTGAAGGAGGATACATGTTTTGAGTATCACTCACTCCCTCTCTCCCTGTCTCCCTCTCTCAGGCCCTTGGTCAGCACACACAGCCCAGGATGCTGTATGTACATGGGCTGCGCAGCTGGGGGAGGTGTGTTTGTTTTGGGGAGTAAAAGTGAACCCCCGAGATGTCTCCCCTGAATTATTGAAGACCCCCAAAAGCAAACACCCTCCCCCACCCCATCCAACAGCTAGCTGACCCCTGGAGCTGGCCTCCCCCACCCCATCCAACAGCTAGCTGACCCCTGGAGCTGGCCTGCGTCACCCCATCCAACAGCTAGCTGACCCCTGGAGCTGGCCTGCGTCACCCCATCCAACAGCTAGCTGACCCCTGGAGCTGGCCTGCGTCACCCCATCCAACAGCTAGCTGACCCCTGGAGCTGGCCTGCGTCACCCCATCCAACAGCTAGCTGACCCCTGGAGCTGGCCTGCGTCACCCCATCCAACAGCTAGCTGACCCCTGGAGCTGGCCTGCGTCACCCCATCCAACAGCTAGCTGACCCCTGGAGCTGGCCTGCGTCACCCCATCCAACAGCTAGCTGACCCCTGGAGCTGGCCTGCGTCACCCCATCCAACAGCTAGCTGACCCCTGGAGCTGGCCTGCGTCACCCCATCCAACAGCTAGCTGACCCCTGGAGCTGGCCTGCGTCACCCCATCCAACAGCTAGCTGACCCCTGGAGCTGGCCTGCGTCACCCCATCCAACAGCTAGCTGACCCCTGGAGCTGGCCTGCGTCACCCCATCCAACAGCTAGCTGACCCCTGGAGCTGGCCTGCGTCACCCCATCCAACAGCTAGCTGACCCCTGGAGCTGGCCTGCGTCACCCCATCCAACAGCTAGCTGACCCCTGGAGCTGGCCTGCGTCACCCCATCCAACAGCTAGCTGACCCCTGGAGCTGGCCTGCGTCACCCCATCCAACAGCTAGCTGACCCCTGGAGCTGGCCTGCGTCACCCCATCCAACAGCTAGCTGACCCCTGGAGCTGGCCTGCGTCACCCCATCCAACAGCTAGCTGACCCCTGGAGCTGGCCTGCGTCACCCCATCCAACAGCTAGCTGACCCCTGGAGCTGGCCTGCGTCACCCCATCCAACAGCTAGCTGACCCCTGGAGCTGGCCTGCGTCACCCCATCCAACAGCTAGCTGACCCCTGGAGCTGGCCTGCGTCACCCCATCCAACAGCTAGCTGACCCCTGGAGCTGGCCTGCGTCACCCCATCCAACAGCTAGCTGACCCCTGGAGCTGGCCTGCGTCACCCCATCCAACAGCTAGCTGACCCCTGGAGCTGGCCTGCGTCACCCCATCCAACAGCTAGCTGACCCCTGGAGCTGGCCTGCGTCACCCCATCCAACAGCTAGCTGACCCCTGGAGCTGGCCTGCGTCACCCCATCCAACAGCTAGCTGACCCCTGGAGCTGGCCTGCGTCACCCCATCCAACAGCTAGCTGACCCCTGGAGCTGGCCTGCGTCACCCCATCCAACAGCTAGCTGACCCCTGGAGCTGGCCTGCGTCACCCCATCCAACAGCTAGCTGACCCCTGGAGCTGGCCTGCGTCACCCCATCCAACAGCTAGCTGACCCCTGGAGCTGGCCTGCGTCACCCCATCCAACAGCTAGCTGACCCCTGGAGCTGGCCTGCGTCACCCCATCCAACAGCTAGCTGACCCCTGGAGCTGGCCTGCGTCACCCCATCCAACAGCTAGCTGACCCCTGGAGCTGGCCTGCGTCACCCCATCCAACAGCTAGCTGACCCCTGGAGCTGGCCTGCGTCACCCCATCCAACAGCTAGCTGACCCCTGGAGCTGGCCTGCGTCACCCCATCCAACAGCTAGCTGACCCCTGGAGCTGGCCTGCGTCACCCCATCCAACAGCTAGCTGACCCCTGGAGCTGGCCTGCGTCACCCCATCCAACAGCTAGCTGACCCCTGGAGCTGGCCTGCGTCACCCCATCCAACAGCTAGCTGACCCCTGGAGCTGGCCTGCGTCACCCCATCCAACAGCTAGCTGACCCCTGGAGCTGGCCTGCGTCACCCCATCCAACAGCTAGCTGACCCCTGGAGCTGGCCTGCGTCACCCCATCCAACAGCTAGCTGACCCCTGGAGCTGGCCTGCGTCACCCCATCCAACAGCTAGCTGACCCCTGGAGCTGGCCTGCGTCACCCCATCCAACAGCTAGCTGACCCCTGGAGCTGGCCTGCTAGGTGTGCTTGCTGTATGGGGGGAAGGGGAATAAGTGAGGTACAGAAAGCTGAAACTGAGCCAGCAAAAGAGTGGGAGAGAGAGACAGAGGGAGAGGGAGAGAAAGAGGGAGAGGGAGAAGGAGAGAGACAGAGACACTGACAGAGAGATGTTCTGGCCTGCTTCCACCAGCGGAGGTGTTTTGGAGGGCTCTGTGCCAGACACTGCTGAGGCCAGGGCTCTGGAATTCCAGCCCAGCTATGATACACTTCCACCTGCTTCCACTTCACTCAGCCCTGCTCCACTCTGTTCCCCTGCTCAGCTCCATCTCTCTGTTCCTGTTCCAGCTCCTCTGCTTCTGTTCCACTGCTCCTGTTCCAGCCCTGCTGCTCCTGTTCCACTGCTCCTGTTCTGCTGCTCCTGTTCCAGCTCCTCTGCTCCTGTTCCACTGCTCCTGTTCCAGCCCTGCTCCTCCTGTTCCACTGCTCCTGTTCTGCTGCTCCTGTTCCAGCTCCTCTGCTCCTGTTCCACTGCTCCTGTTCTGCTGCTCCTGTTTCAGCTCATCTGCTCCTGTTTTGCTGCTCCTGTTCCAGCTACTCTACTCCTGTTCCGCTGCTCTTGTTCTGCTGCTCCTGTTCCAGCTCATCTGCTCCTGTTCTGCTGCTCCTGTTCCAGCTACTCTACTCCTGTTCCGCTGCTCTTGTTCTGCTGCTCCTGTTCCAGCTCATCTGCTCCTGTTCTGCTGCTCCTGTTCCAGCTACTCTACTCCTGTTCCGCTGCTCCTGTTCTGCTGCTCCTGTTTCAGCTCATCTGCTCCTGTTTTGCTGCTCCTGTTTCAGCTCATCTGCTCCAGTTTTGCTGCTCCTGTTCCAGCTCATCTGCTCCTGTTCTGCTGCTCCTGTCTCAGCTCATCTGCTCCTGTTCTGCTGCTCCTGTTCTGCTGCTCCTGTTCCGCTGCTCCTGTTCTGCTGCTCCTGTTCCAGCTCATCTGCTCCTGTTCTGCTGCTCCTGTTCCAGCCCCTCTCCTCCTGTTGCGCTGCTCCTGTTCCAGCTCCTCTGCGCCCCCTCTGGGATGTCTGAAATGTTGGGCATTGAGCTTTGTTATATGCTTCCCAAGAGGAGAGCAAAGTAAACCTAAACAGAGCGACTAATCCGATCAGGATATGTGCAGACCTTCTGGAGTTAAGGACGAACAGAGATCAACTCCTGGCCCAGAGCAGGATGGGGGGTGGGGGTGGGGTTTGGGGGGGGGGAGATGTCCCCTGAGCTGTGACTATGGGTGCAGCAGGTCGTCCCGTACCTGCTGTTCCTCTCTCTTATTTCACAGCGTAAGGGCATCCTGGAGGCCAGAGGTACACAGGTCACCCTGACTCTGTCTCCAGGCTGAGCTGAGACGGTCCTCACAGATTTGCCTGTGGGTGAAGACGTGACATTCAGCCAGTAGGGGGCAGTCATCCCTCTGCATGGCCAAAACTTGCATTTGATAGGAAACATGGTGCTTCCCCTCTATCATAGATTTTTAAACAGCCTCGTAATGAAAGAACTCATAATGAAAATATTTGATTCAAAATAAAAAAGTGTAGGTTTTATTTTAGAAATTAGTATATTCTGTTGTCACCTTCAAAATGACAAATACATGTTAGTGCTCATTAGGACCTTCAACTCCAAATCCTTTTGTACGACAGGAGAGCTGCCATACTTCTTTTTTTCCATCAGGTTTTTGGTAGTGTATGCGTTGTGTGTTGGGGGGATTGTGACAAATGGACCATGTTACAGTCGTCAGGCTGAGAGGCGGTGAGGATATGGTACAGATGTCATACTGCAAAGAGATGTTTTTACACTGACTCGACTAGCACGCCGTCCACAGAGACCTGAGAAAGTTTGCCACATCCTCCTGAAGCGGACTTTGTTTCTGAACACACTCGCAGACACACACACTCGCAAACTTGTACACACACTCACACACAGGCACACACGCCCAGCAGACAGACATAGACACACACAAACACCCACTTGGGGCGAGCAAACATGCTCACGCGGGCACACACTCGTACGCAGCAAAGCGCTGTAGTCGTCAAAAATCTTTGATGGCCTTTTTGATGAAAGACAAAGGGAATCTTTGAGGGTTCCCTAGAGAGAGGGAGAGGAAAAAAGAGAGAGAGAAAACTCCCCCACTCCTCTCCTTCTTTCTCCTCAGGCAAAGTAGATGCTCCCCTGTTCCTCTTTCCCTCTAACAGCAGTTTTTGTTTAACCCTCCCCCAGCCTGTTTCTCTGTAGTGTCAGTCTCACTGCCCCCTCCCCTCTTCTCTGCTGATGCAAGCCTGGGGGGGTGGGGGTGGGGGGTGTTTATAGAATTTTGGGTGGAGAAGAGGTGCATCTATCAGAGCAGACAGAGACGAGAAGATTGACACCCCACAACCCCCATCATCCGGACTGCCGCCTCCCCCCCCCACCCCCCGCCCCCCACCCCAGCTCCTGGCAGCCAGGTGAAAGCGCTGATCATGGCCAGTCTGCTAGTGCTGAACAGGGGGGTTTAAAGCGCTGCGTCGGGAGCTTTTTGGGGCCCCCAGTCCCACGGCGCCATCAAGAGCCGCTCACCTGAGCATGGGCCTGCAGCTCCAGCCTCCCTCAGCGCTTTCTCACCCCCCCCGCCCCCCCCAGCCCCTACGCCCTCCCATCCGGTCATCAGGGGGTCATTAATCGTGTCCCACCCCTCCCCCACCCCCACCAACCCCCAGGGAGGAGTCCACAGCGTCCGCTCGATGAGAGGCAAGGTTGGGTGGTTCTCTCTCCCACTCAGCGGTTTGGTGGTTTGGGGTTTAGGAGTGGGGGGGCGATGAGGGGGGGGGGGGCACGAGGCCTCCTTCCTGTCTGTTTGTCTCCCTCATTAACGTGAGTTGATTCACACTTGGGGCCGTGAAGCACGAAGCCTGAGTCTTCAGTCGCAGGACAAACCGACACCCAAACGCTGACACGCGGCTACACCTCCTCACTTCCTCCATCAAAACTTTTAACGTTGCATCCTTTTGCTTTTTTTCTTCTTCTGTCGGGTCGTTTCATTTGCTTCTAACAGATAAACATCCTCACAATGTTATCTGGTAGAAAATATTTTATTATATGTAAAAATACACTCCTGAGAAAAGAATGTCTGTGTTAGAAATGTTTTGGTTTTTAGAAAAATTGCACCCACGTTAGAAAGACGAGAACCATAGAAAGAAAACCTGTCAGAATGACAGATCATCGTTTGATGCTTAATTATACACAGCCTTGATGCTAGAGGAGGTGTGTTTAGCTGTTGACAAACCTCACCGTCTGAGATGGCTGAATCATGGCAGAATTGAGCTCTTTTGGTTATATACATATATATGTGTATACACTTACAAATACACAACCTCACACAAACACTCACACACACACACACACACACAGACACACACACACACACTATACACACACATCACACACACACACATACTTATACACACAGGCAATCTTTCCAAAATCCATTCGGCCCAAACCCAGCAGTGGTTTTCATGCAGCTAATGATGTCACTGGATGATCCTTGAATGCGGTTGCCACGGTCTGACTCAAATCCCCCTGTGTGTGCGGGCGGTGATAAGTCCCATCGTGCCTTTCAACCGGACGACCGTTGTCTCCGTTGGTTTCAGCTGGGGATGGGGGTTGGTTTGGGGGGGGGGGGGGTGGGGGGATGGAGGGAGTGGGGCAGGATGGGGTACGAATGCAAGCGGGACTCTTTGAGGGTTAACCGATGTGGCGTTCCTCTTCGCTCTACATCCAATTACAGCTTGAAATTAATTTCCTTCAGGTCACCCGAGTTGTTAAATGAAAAAAAATTCTGTTTGTTAATGTAGAAATCAGTTTACTTTATTGGATATAATTTTGCATATAGGCGCAGTTGCTAGGCTCTGACTGGTGAGTGTCTGGCCCCCAAAAAGTGAGACTCAGCGATTCACAGAATTAAATGTTTGCTAAGCCAACAGCCCCCTGTCAATGTCGACAGATAGCTCTCTTTTCCAGACATACAGACAGACGGACAGACAGATGTCTCATACTGCAAATTACACACAGCTGGCAGTATAAAAAAGTCAAATATATTACCGACATTTCGCAAAACTTCAAAACTATTTTAAATGAGCAGTTCACATGTCAAATAACAACTTTTTTTCAGACAGGGCAATTTTTTTTAAAATACATTGATAAAAAAATACATTCAGACATTTTTTTTTTCCATATGTCATATTTAAACATTTATAAATGTTATATGTAACATTTACATTGATAAAATTGAGATGTATGTCAGCTGAGTATCAGACGGAGTTTGGAGCCCTATGCATAGAGAGCAGCAGTGGCTCAGACAGTATCTGCCCCCCCTCAGAGCTCTGGCCAAACCTGACCCCCGCCTGGCCCCAGCGGTCCCACACTGACAGATTCACTGTAGTGCTTATTGATTTCACTCCTCTTAATCATGCTTTGGGAAAACCGCCTTCACCACACTGCAGACGCATGCCCGCACGTACACACACACACACACACACACACACACACTACTCACACACAAGCACTCACACACACATGAACACACACTCTCATACACACTCACGCACACATGCACATACACACACACACTTATACACACTTATATAACCATACACACATATGCACAGACACATACACGTGCACACAAGCACAAAAGATCATACACATACATCCACACACATACACACACCTAAGCCCACATGTGGTTTCACTCACACGCACATATACACACGTGCTGTCACAGAGTCTCTGTCACACACAGAGCGAGTTAGTCTGTGGTGCGGTGGCGCGGGCGGGGGGGCTCAGGCTGGTGTGAGGGAAAGCCCCCCCCCCCCCCCCCCCACACTCAGGTAGCCGTCATTACAGAGAGCAGGTGGGGGGGGGGGGGGCTCAGGCTGGTGTGAGGGAAAGCCCCCCCCACCACACACACACACACTCAGGTAGCCGTCATTAGAGAGAGCAGGGTGGGGCTGAATTATTGATGGTAAGTATCTCAATAGGCTGAGCATGTCCGTTTTGATGAGGGAAACGTCAGTCAAGACCAGCCTTTACTTCCAGAGGGGGGGGGGCAGGCCGGGGGGGTCAGGAGTGGGGCAGCTGGGTGTGCGTGGACTGTCCTTCGTTCTGGAAGTCCACTTACCTCTCTCAGGGTCTACCTGTTGCCCACTCCGAGGCTAATACCTCTGACCCAGCTTCACCTCACCCTGTCTAAAACTTTGCTCTGCCGCACCCCCAAACCCTTCACTTACCACTCATGTCCCAACCCCCCCCCCCCCCCCCCCCCATGCACCCACCCTCACTCCAACCAACCCACCCTCCAAACATCCAGAACTGCTGAAGTGGCTGTTCAGACTTGGGTGGCATACCCTCTCTTAAAATGTGACTGAGAGACAGACAGAGAGAGAGAGAGGGAGAGAGAGAGAGTGTGTGTGTGTGTGTGTATCAGAGAGAATGAGGGGAGTATGTGTGTATTTGTGTGTAAGAGATTCAGACAGAGTGTATGTGTTACAACAGCATGTGTGTGTATTTGTTGACCGTGGAGAGTGTGTGTTGTTGTGACAGAAAGAGTTTATCAGTACGTATGTGATTTTGTGTGTGGGAATGTGTGTGTGTGTGCACTTGTGAGTGTGTGTGTGTGTCGTTTGAATGAATGTGACGTGTTGGTGGATGGCTGGGGGTCCGCAGAGGGTCTAAGATAAATACTGCTTACTGTGGCTGATCATAGATCAGAGACTAAACCAGCGCTCCACTGTGAAATGTGAGCAGAGGTCCATTCTCTGCTGTCAGGAGATGCCGTCCATGACCGCAAAACAGCTGCACTTTGCTTATTCCACCAGCAGGGGGCCAGTTTGAAAAAAAGGAATACCGGACATTCAGCCCCCAAAAAAGTCAAACTTTTACACAAATTCAGAGATCACAAATGTTTTACTAACTCTTCATTGACACTTTATTAACACTTAATAAACAAATGCCAAACTGTATAACACATGCATTGAAAATTAATTACAAAGTAACTCCTCCAAGGCAGTTTACCTTCATTACAGATAGCCCTTTCTGTGAAAGGCTTGCCACACAGGTCCTTCACAGGTGAGCAAACATTCAATCAGATGACGTTTCTTATGAATTTCAATTATAGGCTAAACAGATGATTACCTGTTATTACACGTTTCTTACCAAATAGTAATGGGTAATTACAATGTAATTACATGGAACAAACAAAGCTTCTAATGGGATTATGGGACAGCTCTTAATCCTACCCTGACCCTTGACACAATTCGCTGGGTGTGATCTCTTTCGGAGGTCACACAACAGGGGTTCCTTGCCCCCTGAAAAAGCTGTCACATCATGGGGGGGTTGGGGGCCTTGGGGGGGGTGGGGGAATGGGGGTGGGGCTTGGGGTCCCCTGAGCCGAGTACTTTCTTTGATGCCCGTTTTTGTGTCCCTTGAAACAACCAGGTGTTTAGCCTCTATACGGCACAACTTCTCAATTCTCTCTCTCTCTGTTTCTCTCTCTCCCAACTGAATTCAATACTGTCTCTATCAGACTGACTCTCACTGTCTTTCACACACACACACACACTGATTAATATTTAACAGTGATAATCGCTGCTCTAAGTGGGGGGGGCGATGCTGGGGGACTCTACCTCAGGCCTCCAGCGCAGAGCTACACACGCCAGCCTGTAAAGCATGCTGCTAACAGCTGCCCTGGGAGAGAGGGACAAAGACAGAGTGGGGGGGGGGGGGGGAGGAACAGGAAGTAGAGGGTGTGCGGAGCCTGACGCCTCTCCAGCGCCCTCCAGTTAAATCCATCCTCAGGGTGTGTTTCATTAAACATGTATTTCCCGCTCTCTCCTCCTCAACTGAGTACCTGTCTGTGGGAGCCTGGCAGGCCAGCAAGGTTCTGCTGCGGATTCCCCCACTCCCTCTCTCTCTCCCTCTTTCCCTGTCTCTCTCTCTCTCTCTCTCTCCCTCTTTCCCTGTCTCTCTTTTTCTCTCTCCCCCTCTTTCTCTCTCTCTCTCTCTCTCTCTCTCCCCTCTCTCCCTCTCTCTCTGTCTCTCTCTTGTCCTCTCTCCCTCTTTCTCTGTCTCTCTCTTGTCCTCTCTCCCTCTTTCTCTGTCTCTCTCTTGTCCTCTCTCCCTCTTTCTCTGTCTCTCTCTCTCCTCTCTCCCTCTTTCCCTGTCTCTCTCTTTCTCTCTCCCCCTCTTTCCCTGTTTCTCTCTCTCTCTCTCCCTCTTTCCCTGTCTCTCTCTTTCTCTCTCCCCCTCTTTCCCTGTCTCTCTCTCTCTCCCTCTTTCCCTGTCTCTCTCTCTCCCTTGTTCTCTCACTCACTTTCTTTCCCTTGTTCTCTCTCTCTCTCTTTCTCTCCCTCATTCTCTCTCTCTCTTTCTCTCCCTTGTTCCCCCTCTCTCTCTCTTTCTAAGACGTGAAATTTGGAGGTTATATTTTTGATGAAGATTTTAAATTGTTTTCGCCCTTGGGAGATAATAGTAATTTTCCCGTCTGTTTGTAGATCATTGGGAAACGCACAGCGCCTCCCCGGGACACACCGGCTCAGTCCACAAAACCCCTCGCCCAAGATACGGGAACAACACGTCCTTGAAAATATAAATCCCCCCCCTCATCTATCTCTGCTATGTACCTCTTCACCTTGCCCCCCCACCCCATTCCTGTTCCCCAGTTCCACTGCCCCCCCTCCTCCCAACAGGGCTCCAGAGAGGGGTTTAACGGTTCACTGCCCAGCTGCAAAAGGCCAGATTTATCCCCCCCACCCCCCACCCCCTCTCCTGTCCCCATCAGGAAACTAAATCCACATCACCTTCCCCTGTCCAGTCCCATCCCACACCCCCCAAGCCCCCCCCCCCCCAGATCTCCAGCCTTCTCCCAAAGTGGAGTCTAAACTGTGCAGGAATTGGGAGTTAGTCTAAATAACACTCAAAATAAATACATTTTAATGGTACTAATTTGATGCAGTAATCATTTACAGTTGCTGTTGTTGTTGTTTTAAAATCAAAACTGTAATAATTATATTATTATTTTAATAATTATTAATTATTATTACTATTATTATTATTATGTGGGTGCAGTATCCAGCTGTGTTGACTGATGCTGTAGGTGTCAGCACTGTCCCAGGCCGGGAGACTGTGTGTGTGTGTGTGTATGTGTTTGTAGGTGTCAGCGCTGTCCCAGGCTGGGAGACTGTGTGTATGTGTGTGTGTGTGTGTGTGTGTGTGTGTGTTTGTCGGTGTCAGCGCTGTCCCAGGCTGGGAGACGGTGGGTGTGTGTGTGTGTGTGTGTGTATATCGGTGTCAGTGCTGACCCAGGCTGGGGGACGGTGTGTGTGTGTGTCTGTGTGTGTTGTGTGTGTGTGTGGGTGAGTGTGTGTTTGTGTGTGTGTGTGTGTTGTGTTGTGTGTGTGTGTGGTGAGTGTTGTGTGTTGTGTTGTGTTGTGTGTGTGTGGTGTGTGTGTGTTTGTGTGTGATGGTGTGTGTGTGTTTGTGTGTGTGTGTGTGTGAGTTGGTGTCTGTGTGTGTGATTGTGTGTGTGTGTGTGGCGTGTGAGTGTGAGTGTGAGTGTGTATGTGTGTGTGTGTGTGTGTGTGTGAGTGTGAGTGTGAGTGTGCGTGTATGTGTGTGTGAGTGAGTGTGAGTGTGTGTGACTGTGAGTGTGTGTGTGTGTGTGTGTGAGTGTGAGTGTGTGTGTGTGTGTGTGTGTATGTGTGTGTGTGTGTGACTGTGTGTGTGTGAGCGTGTGTGTGTGTGTGTGTGTTCATTAAGGCTGTAATCCCTGGACAGACTGATTGTGTTCATGCGCGCTCTTTGTGCTGTTAGCTTAATCAGGGAAACAGAGGACTCTGCTCCTGTCTCAACAAATTACACACTGCCCATGCCCTGCTCCACTGTCATCTCCTCTCCCCCCCCCCTCCCCCTCTCTCTCTCTCTCTCTCTCCTTCTCTCCCTCTTTCTCTCTCTCTCTGTAAATTAGATTACAGTTTTTGAATTGCAGTTTCATGCAAGATGACATCAAAATACACACCAAGTATCAGAGTATGAGTGAAAAAGAACAATACACTCACATATGTAAATAACAAACACTGGTAATATTGACACTTGTTATTGCATCTTAGATTTTTAAATCTCATAAACCCATTTTCTGCTACTTTCCCAGAAATCAAACAGCATGCATTTGATAAAACCAATTCCTTTCCATTCATCATTATTTCACCAGGAAAGTCCTACAGTAATAACTCTTTCCCCAAGGGTTTCCTGGTCAACAAGTATGTGATAAAATACATTTTAATTTTAGCACAAAGTATCTGATGACACTGAAAATAGCCCAGATTCAGTCAACATCCTCCACTTCTGAACTGTAATAAAATGTATTCTTCCAAGGCTAAACATTTTCTCACCCTTTCATTCTCTCTGTTTTTTATCCCTCTGTCCTCTGTCCTTCTTCTCTCCTCCCCACTACCTCATCAGCTCTCCTCACCTCCTCTTCTCCTCTTCATGTCCTATTTTCTCCATCCTGGAGAGAGAGAGAGAGACAGAGAGACAGAAAGAGAGATGGGGGTAGAAAAAGAAGAGAGAGAGAGAGAAATAGAGAGATGACCATGGAGGGAGAGGGGGAGTGGAAAGAGAGAAATAGACTGTGAGACAGAGTGATGGCGAGAGAGGGAGGGAGAGAGAGAGAGAGACGCAAAGTGCACACTTCAGCAGGATTTTGCGCGCGGCACTGGGCTGGCTTCAACCCCCCCTCCTCCCCCCCCCCCCCTTCTTCCTCACCACAGCCCACGCCCCCCCCCCCCCCCCCCCACCGGCCCCCCTGTCCCCCCGCCCATGCTGGGGGCTTTAGGAGTCGATTAAAGAGACGGATTTTCAGGGCCTGTTTCCGTAATGCACCAGAGAGTCTGTATATAAACCTGAGCAAAATCCCCCATTCAGGATTCCCAACCCCCCCCCCCCCCCCCCCCCCCCCCCCCCCCCCCCCCCTCCCCCTCCCGCCTCTCATCTCTAAACTCAAATCTCGCTGAAACGCCCCAGCCAGTGTGCTGCAGACATGGACACACATAGGGAGCCCATGGCCTTCGCCCGGGATGGCCCTTCAGCTCTGAGCTCAGACAGCACTGATACAGACATGCGGGAGATTCTGCTTTTATTCGCTGGAGAGAAACCGAACTGACTTACCCACTGTTTTGTCCCGGGGAAGCTGAGCCAATTGCTGCCTGGCCAATGTGGATCTCCCACCACAGCGTGCTCCATTATTATAAACATGATGTTTCTCAGTTATTAAGCGTTTGAGTTTGAGTGGTTGAAAATCCTCCTCCAGCTCCAGCTCAGGGTCACCTGTATTCATTAAGCCTACTGACTACTAAGACTATTCAGCTAGGTGTTTGGATGGAGTAAAATGCAGAAATGTAAAGAGCATATTTTGGAAGGGAAGTGGATGCTTATTTGAGCTTCCCCAGACAGAGACCATCACAGTCATAACAACAGGCAAGAATCACAACTGAAACACAAGAAAAAGTAGTTGTTAAATGTTGGTTAAAAATGTTTATTAATAGCTTCTTGTTCTGATGAGTCGTGAGAATTCTGTGGGCCCAAAACATGTCTGGTTCTGCAGAATTTCAGTGCCATTACAATTCTGTTCCACAGTTTTATGTGTTATTGATTCATCTGGCTAACAGTTCTTGGTTCTCAGAACATTCCCAGAATATAAACCTAAGTTTAAGCTGAATATAGCTGAAATCTTCCCCAGTGCTCTGAAAATGTTTTGTGTTTGCTGGGCATAGATTTACAGGGAAGTTTAGGCATAGGCGTCATTTAACGCTGGGGACGCTGGGGACATGTCCCCACCACTCTTTGCTGTGGCCCGTTTCGTCCCCACCACTCTTTGCTGTGGCCCGTTTCGTCCCCACCACTCTTTGCTGTGGCCCGTTTCGTCCCCACCTCTTTTTGCTGTGGCCCGTTTCGTCCCCGCCACTCTTTGCTGTGGCCCGTTTCGTCCCCACCTCTTTTTGCTGTGGCCCGTTTCGTCCCCACCACTCTTTGCTGTGGCCCGTTTCGTCCCCACCTCTTTTTGCTGTGGCCCGTTTCGTCCCCACCTCTTTTTGCTGTGGCCCGTTTCGTCCCCACCTCTTTTTGCTGTGGCCCGTTTCGTCCCCACCTCTTTTTGCTGTGGCCCGTTTCGTCCCCACCACTCTTTGCTGTGGCCCGTTTCGTCCCCACCACTTTTTGCTGTGGCCCGTTTCGTTCCCACCTGTTTTTGCTGTGGCCCGTTTCGTACCCACCACTTTTTGCTGTGGCCCGTTTCGTCCCCACCACTCTTTGCTGTGGCCCGTTTCATCCCCATGAGTTTAGGTCATTTCAATGCAACGATCTTACCACAGTTTTCATGTATCAATGCCCCTTTCAACAGTTTTTTGAAGATGAACATTTGACCTCATACAAAGCAGCTCCTCCATCCTTTATGCATTTTTAATATTAATTCACTGATATTTTGTAACGGTGCTGGTCCTGTTCTAGTTTACAAACCACTTATTCAATACTAAAAGTTAAGAGATTGGTGGAATGTTTAAGAATGTGTTTGTGTTTTTGAAAGGTGGAAATAGTGTGTGTGTGTGTGTGTGTGATGTGTTGATGTGTGTGTGTGTGTGTTTGTGATGTGTTGATGCGTGTGAGTGTGTTTGTGATGTGTGTGTGTTTGTGATGTGTTGATGCATATGTGTTTGTGATGTGTGTGTGTTTGTGATGTGTTGGTGCGTGTGTGTTTGTGATATGTGTGTGTGTGTGTTTGTGATGTGTTGATACATGTGTGTGTGTTTGTGATGTGTTTGGGTTGTGTTGATGCGTGTGAGTGTGTTTGTGATGTGTTTGGGTTGTGTTGATGCGTGTGAGTGTGTTTGTGATGTGTTTGTGTTGTGTTGATGCGTGTGAGTGTGTTTGTGATGTGTTTGTGTTGTGTTGATGCGTGTGAGTGTGTTTGTGATGTGTTTGTGTTGTGTTGATGCGTGTGAGTGTGTTTGTGATGTGTTTGTGTTGTGTTGATGCGTGTGAGTGTGTTTGTGTTGTGTTGATGCGTGTGAGTGTGTTTGTGATGTGTTTGTGTTGTGTTGATGCGTGTGAGTGTGTTTGTGTTGTGTTGATGCGTGTGAGTGTGTTTGTGATGTGTTTGTGTTGTGTTGATGCGTGTATGTGTGTTTGTGTTGTTTTGATGCGTGTGAGTGTGTTTGTGATGTATTTGTGTTTTGTTGATGCGTGTATGTGTGTTTGTGTTGTGTTGATGCTTGTGAGTGTGTTTGTGATGTGTTTGTGTTGTGTTGATGCGTGTCAGTGTGTTTGTGATGTGTTCATGTGTGTGCATTAGTGATGTGTTGATGCGTGTGTGTGTGTGTTTGTGTTGTTTTGATGCGTGTGAGTGTGTTTGTGATGTGTTTGTGTTTTGTTGATGCGTGTAAGTGTGCTTGTGTTGTGTTGATGCATGTGAGTGTTTTTGTGATGTGTTCATGTGTGTGCATTAGTGATGTGTTGATGCGTGTGTGTGTGTGTGTGTTTGTGTTGTGTGGATGCGTTATGGAGGTAATAATTGTCTGCTGGAGTGAGTGAGTTAGTTAACTGTGTCGCTCTCAGGGGTGACAGGATGGGAGGTGGAGCTGGCAATCCCGCTGCGACTCCTAAGGTTAATTAAAATGTAGAACAGGAGGGTAAGGACCATGGAGACACTAATCTGTGTGTGTGTGTGTGTGTGTGTGTGTGTGCACTGAATGTGCGCATGTGTGTGTGAGTGTGTGAGTGTGTGAGGGCGTGTGTGAGTGTGTGTGAGTGTGTGTGTGTGTGTGTGTGTGTGTGTGTGTGTGAGTGTGTGAGTGTGTGTGTGTGTGTGTGTGAGTGTGTGTGTGTGTGTGTGTGTGTGTGTGTGTGTGTGTGTGTGTGTGTGTGTGTGTGTGTGTGTGTGTGTGTGTGTGAGTGTGTGTGTGTGTGTGTGTGTGTGTGAGTGTGTGTGTGTGTGTGTGTGTGTGTGTGTGTGTGTGTGAGTGTGTGTGTGTGTGTGTGTGCGTGTGTGAGTGTGTGTGTGTGTGTGTGCGTGTGTGTGTGTGTGTGTGTGAGTGTGTGTGTGTGTGTGTGTGTGTGTGTGTGTGCGTGTGTGAGTGTGTGTGTGTGTATTGTGAGTGTGCACTGAGTGTGTGCATGTGTGTGTGTGTATTGTAAGACAGCGCAGTGTGTGTGTATATTGTGTGTGTGTGAGTGTGTGTGTATTGTGAGTGTGTGTGTGAGTGTGCGTGTGTGAGTGTGTGTGTATTGTGAGTGTGTGTGTGTTTGTATGTGTGTGTGTGTGCGTGTGTGAGTGTGTGTGTATTGTGAGTGTGTGTGTGTGTGTGTATGTGTATGTGTGTGTGTGTGTGTGTGTGAGTGCGTGTGCGTGTGCGTGTGTCTGTGTCTGTGTATGTGTATGTGTGTGCGAGTGTGTGTGTGTGTGTTTGTTTGTGTGTGTGTGTGAGTGTGTGTGTATTGTGAGTGTGTGTGTGTATGTGTATGTGTGTGTGTGAGTGCGTGTGTCTGTGTCTGTGTCTGTGTATGTGTATGTGTGTGTGTGTGCGAGTGCGTGAGTGTGTGTGTGTGTGTGTGTGTGTGTGAGTGTGTGTGTATGTGAGTGTGTGTGTGTATGTGTGTGTGTGTGTGTGTGTGTGCGTGTGTCTGTGTCTGTGTATGTGTATGTGTGTGCGAGTGCGTGTGTATTGTGAGTGTGTGTGTATGTTAAGGTCAGGGCAGCAGTGTGCTGTATGGGTCAGGTCACTGCACTCCCAGCCCTGGTGCTAAGTGTTTGGGAGCTCCCCAGAGTGGGGCTGAAGGGGGGGGACCTGCACTTGACTCCTCTGTACTCTGCCTGACCCAGGCTGCAGCCTTCGGCCCCTAGGGCAGGGCTGTGAGCCAAGCCCACTGAACACAGCCTCAAACAGGCAGAGCCCACAGGAAGTGTGGGGGGAGGAGGTGGAGGACTCCGGATCTCAGCCTGAAGGAGTGGATCAATTACGGCTCATCACTGAACATATAAATATCGCTTTCTTCCCACACCATCTCTCTCTCTCTCTCTCTCTCTCTCTCTGTCTCTCTCCTTCTTTCCCACAGTCTCTGTTTCTATCTTTCTCACCATCCGTCTCACAATTCACTTCAGTTCAGAATTACTCAAGTTGCTTTATTGGCACTCTGTACTTCCTGTTTGCATTGCCAAAGTTTGGCGACTGACAACAGTGAGCAGCAGTCTGGGGTGTAGTGTTCCAAAATATGGAATCTCTAAAAACTGAGAAGTCAGGACAGCCAGCAGGAGTCCCCTTGAATAGAGTGAGAGTGTACACTACATCAGCCTGTTAAACAGGGAGGGAGTGTACACTACATCAGCCTGTTAAACAGGGAGGGAGTGTACACTACATCAGCCTGTTAAACAGGGAGGGAGTGTACACTACTGTCCCCTTAACCACAGGAGGAGTGCATACTGCATTAACTCCTTAAAAAAAAAAGTAAAACAGACTCTGTTCTCTCTGTGCAGAGAAAGAGTGTGAACTTCATCCCCTTAACCATCACAGGGACAGGCCGGCCCCCTTAAATACAGTACTGTACACTACAGTAGCCTGTCAAGTTGAAACATAATGCAAGCTTTGTCCCGATAAACAAATGAGAAGTTTAGACTCCATCCCCTTTAACAGCAGGAGTACTGTCCCCTTAAAGTAGACAAACATATACACTACACTCTATTCCTACAGACAGCAGACATACTGTAGTGTGCACTCTGTTCCCTCAGACAGCAGGTATACTGTATGTAGTGTGCACTCTGTTCCCTCAGACAGCAGGTATACTGTATGTAGTGTGCACTCTGTTCCCTCAGACAGCAGGTATACTGTATGTAGTGTGCACTCTGTTCCCTCAGACAGCAGGTATACTGTATGTAGTGTGCACTCTGTTCCCTCAGACAGCAGGTATACTGTATGTAGTGTGCACTCTGTTCCCTCAGACAGCTGGCATACTGTATGTAGTGTGCACTCTGTTCCCTCAGACAGCTGGCATACTGTATGTAGTGTGCACTCTGTTCCCTCAGACAGCAGGTATACTGTATGTAGTGTGCACTCTGTTCCCTCAGACAGCAGGTATACTGTATGTAGTGTGCACTCTGTTCCCTCAGACAGCAGGTATACTGTATGTAGTGTGCACTCTGTTCCCTCAGACAGCAGGTATACTGTATGTAGTGTGCACTCTGTTCCCTCAGACAGCTGGCATACTGTATGTAGTGTGCACTCTGTTCACTCAGACAGCAGGTATACTGTATGTAGTGTGCACTCTGTTCCCTCAGACAGCAGGTATACTGTATGTAGTGTGCACTCTGTTCCCTCAGACAGCAGGTATACTGTATGTAGTGTGCACTCTGTTCCCTCAGACAGCAGGTATACTGTATGTAGTGTGCACTCTGTTCCCTCAGACAGCAGGTATACTGTATGTAGTGTGCACTCTGTTCCCTCAGACAGCAGGTATACTGTATGTAGTGTGCACTCTGTTCCCTCAGACAGCTGGCATACTGTATGTAGTGTGCACTCTGTTCACTCAGACAGCAGGTATACTGTATGTAGTGTGCACTCTGTTCCCTCAGACAGCAGGTATACTGTATGTAGTGTGCACTCTGTTCCCTCAGACAGCTGGCATACTGTATGTAGTGTGCACTCTGTTCACTCAGACAGCAGGTATACTGTATGTAGTGTGCACTCTGTTCCCTCAGAAAGTATGAGTACTGTAGTATGTCACCTCAGGCGGATGACAGTGGCTGTCATTCCCAGGCAGACTGAGAGACGAGATGAGGGTTAGTCTTATCTCCCTTTCGTGAGCCCTATCTGTTACTGACAGCTCCTTCTGCTCCCGGCCTCCAATCTCCTGCTACTGAACTCTGCCAGGACTGACGCCATTAACCGTTCCCTTTCATATGACGCCGCGCCATACCGCCGGACTCTCACCGTGTGGTGCCTTTCATCCTCCAATCACACAGCTCTTCTGGGGGCATGACCTCATCCACGGCTCAAGTGTGGCAGTCATCTGTGGGGGAACCTCCCTGCAGGCCTCACAGCCTATTCCACGAGAACAAACACTGTGTCAAGTGTTTGTGTGTGTGTGTGTGTGTGTGTAACTGTGTGAGAATGTTTTTATCAGCATGTGTGGTCACGTGTGTGTGTGTGTGTGAGAATGTGTTTATCAGCAAGTGTGGTCACGTGTGTGTGTGTGTGTGTGTGTGTGTGTGTCCATTCAGCCCATATAAGCTCATCATAAACCTACAGCCTGGAGCAATGGGTTCTTGCACTTTTTCCATCTAGGACCCAACTGAGGACTTCAAGACTTCCCTGCAGCCAAGTCTAAAAACTACAATTACCAGCAGTCAACAACTGTTCACCATTTCATCATGAACCATTACTGACTGGTTTAACATGGCCAGTTTCATTCTGGTCAGTTTCACCCAGCTACACTGGGAAAAGAGAGGGGAAACAGACAGTGTGGACCCTCATCCAGCTATACTGGGGAGAGAGGGGAAACAGACAGTGTGGACCCTCACCCGGCTTTACTGGGGAGAGAGAGGGGAAACAGACAGTGTGGACCCTCACCCAGCTCTACTGGGGAGAGAGGGGAAACAGACAGTGTGGACCCTCACCCAGCTATACTGGGGAGAGAGGGGAAACAGACAGTGTGGACCCTCACCCGGCTTTACTGGGGAGAGAGAGGGGAAACAGACAGTGTGGACCCTCACCCGGCTTTACTGGGGAGAGAGAGGGGAAACAGACAGTGTGGACCCTCACCCAGCTATACTGGGGAGAGAGAGGGGAAACAGACAGTGTGGACCCTCACCCGGCTTTACTGGGGAGAGAGGGGAAACAGACAGTGTGGACCCTCACCCAGCTATACTGGGGAGAGAGAGGGGAAACAGACAGTGTGGACCCTCACCCGGCTATACTGGGGAGAGAGAGGGGAAACAGACAGTATGGATCTGGGGAAGGTGGATCCTAACGTGCCCCTGATTGATTGGGATGGGAAACGATTGAACGACTCCGGAATAGTGAGCCTGGGAATCCGGGAATAGAAGGCGGTGATGCCGGGAACCTGGGAACGGCGCGGGGGTCAAACGGAACGGTGGAGAGAAGAGCAATCAGGCGCTGCGTTCAGCCGCCATCGACCGGCACCGTAAATCAAGGTGACAGTGAGGAAACGCACAGCTTTTACCCGCCTGACCCCCGGGTCAAGTCTGCACCGCAGGGCTGTAATGTTGCACTGAGCCGGCCTCACCGTCACTACATTATTTGAAGTTTTCAACACAAAGTTTCAGGAGAAATATTTTCAGACAACCCCTTACGCCAGGGCTGTACCACTCCAGTCCTGAGGGGCCGCACCGGCTTACTCTAACCATACACTGCACCCCTGTTGTCACTGATTGGATTTGCCCCGGAAGTGATAATTAGTAATTAGTGATGTACTGTCATATAGCCACACTGTAGCGAAGCACCAGAACATTCTGTTGCCAGATGGCAACAGTTAGCCTCCTGCAGTTAGGAGTCAGCGAGGAGAGGAGGAGAACAGGAGCATCTGATGAGTCTATAGAGTCTGTGGTTATATATCCATGCCTCAACCTCTCATTTGGCCCCATTTGCTCGTTAAGCCTTGGTCTCGTTAGGCCTCGTCTCATTAGGCCTCGTTGACTCATTAAGCCGGTCTTGTTAACTCATTAAGGCTCAGTCACACTTAGTCTTGTTCACGCGTTAAGGTAGTTGTGTTAAGGCTCGGTAAGGATCAGGCTCACTAGGCCCCCGGTTTCTCGTTAAGCCTCAGTGTCATTAGGCACCATGCACTCGTTAAGCCTCAGTCTTGTTAGGTCTCGTTAAGTCATTAAACTGGCCTTGTTAGCCACGTTGAAGATCAGTTTTGTTATGCCTCAATTTCTAACTAGGCGGTATTCAATTATAGCCCTCAAGTCTTGTTAGTCCTCATTCCCCCATTAAGTCTCTCGTTAGCGCTCAGATACTTGCTAAACCTCAGTAACTCACAGTACACATCATAGCTGCCACTGAGGAGCATTCCCTTTCAGAGAACCACCCCTATGAACCTGTAACTAGTGTTGCCCGCTGCCGGTCACGATCACGAGAAGTCAAACGACAGTCTGCAACCCGTGACCTGACCCCTGACCTCAGACTTAGCCCCAGCCTCTTGGGGGTAGTTGTTCTGACAGCATCTTGTTGCCCACTGCGAGGGAGTCCACCTCTTATCCTCTACAGACCCAAACGGCAAGGGCTCAAAGGCCTTATTGACTCATCCTGACTCACCTGCAACATCACATCCTGCACATCACAACTTGAAACTCTTTGAAAATGGTGTTGCACAATGTCTCCCTGCCTTTTTGTTTATCTTTTTTGGGTGTGTTGATGTAAAACTGAAAAAAAATATTTTGCCAGTGTATTTAAAATATTTTTTATATTTTGTTTATATTTTATTTTAAAAATATTTATATCAAATTTTCCCCTATGAAAGCCCCCCTCCAAGGCAGGAGACAGAGAGCTGGAGCACTGAGTGTGTACCTGCACCAGGGGTGAGCAAGGAGGAGTGTATTTGCTGCTGGGTTTCAGGCCAAATTGTGCCCATAATTACTCAATTACCCCAACAATTTAGCTGATTAGATGTTATTTCCTCTATGAAGTAATGAGTGACTGTTGCAGACTGCTCTTGTGTCCCTTTATGAAACATTTTACTGATTATACATCTGTACATCCACTGGCATGGGGGTCATACAGTTTATTAGCTTATATTACATTACCTTAGATTACATTACATTACATTACATTTCATTACATTAGACATGCTACTGTCTGGTTCACTGAAATTTGTTTTGAATTACACAGCCACTTTCCCTGTACAGAGGTAATACACACAGGGGCATAGGCTAAAAATTAATAAATAAATAATACCCTTTCTACGATACATATGACATATGAACTTTAAACTGGCTGAGCCGGAATGGAACACACCAACACACTTTGTAGCATATTGTTAGGGAGGGCGCTGAGCTTGTAACTGAGGGGTTGCAGGTTTGAGTCCCAGGTAAGGAGCAGCCATCGTGCCCTTCAGCAAAGCACCTGAATGGCTTTAGTAAATGCTCACCTGTGTGAATAGGTAGCGTGTGAAAAGGTGAACTGTGTAAACTGAAAAAATGCGCACACAGCGGGCATGCAGGGGCGGGGTTTGCCTGTCTGTGGGGCTGTTCCCCTCGCTGGGTTAAGTGTGGATTGGGAGGGCGCCTCAGACGGCGCTGGGACTCTGCTCTGCTCCGATAAGTGCCCGTCCTCTCCAGCTGTCCTTCCGATCGCGCTGAACCCCGCCGTTTCCGCGATCCGGAGCCCCCGCACCCCTCCTCCTCCGCGGCCGTCCTGGGCTAATCCCCCACCCCGCCCCCTTCACTATCCCCCAAGCATTTACATAGATAGCGCTTTAAGCACTGCGTTTTAAAAGGGGGGCCCCCAGCTCCGCTCCGCCAAACTGGAAGAGGAATAAAACGCTTCATTCTTACCCCGGCGAATCTCCCTGACTAAGCCCGCAATTTACATGGCTAAGCAAAGTGGTTAACCCCGGGATTGAGGCCCGTAATGTGATTTCTCTCTTAATAAAATTTTGTGTAAAAGGAAAGGAAGAGCCAACGTCTCACTTCCTGCGCCGGGCAGCAGGAGAAAGCTGCTACATCACACAGTATATGTGGGTGTGTTGACAGGCACTGGCTGCAGGTGGACATGGAAGCATTGCATTGCGCAGCATAGCATAGCCTAGTGTGACATAGTGCGGCATAGCTTAGCATAGTGTACCATACCTTAGCATAGCATAACGTGAGATAGCGTCACACAGCTTAGCATAGTGTAGCATACCTTAGCATAGCTTAGCATAGCATAATGAATTGTGACTGATAACATATAATAGCATAGTACAGTGAAGATGCCATAGCGTGGTGTAATGTCGCATGGTGGCGGAGTGTAATTTAGCCTAGCACAAGGTGTTGTGGCTCGTGCGTTTGTGTGTACTCTGCGCATTGTGTGTGTGAGTGTGTTCTGGACAGTGTGTGTAGCGCAGGGTGTGTCGGTGGGTGTAGCAGGGTGTGGGGGTGATGCGGGGGAGGGTGCTGAGGGCTGAGGTATTTCGCGAGGCGTGTGCACATTCTCCAGGTCCTGTCTACTCTCTCTGGCAGGTGCTGACGTAGAATTCTTCACAAGCGACTAAACCAACCCCCCCCCCCCCCCCCGTCCAACCCCAAACCTAACACCCCCCTCCCCTTCTCCAACCCCCTAATGCCCCCCTACCCCCCCAGATCCCCGGCCCCCGAACCCGCCGCACTCAGCATCGCCGTGGCGACGCCAATCGATGCACCGCGCCCCGCCGAGCGTGTCCGCACGGGCCGAGCCAGGGCCGTCTCCGCTGGGGATTGTGGGAAATCTGATTTATGATGCCCATAGTGTTGCTGACCACAGACTTTAACACTGTGGGTCCACTCTCCCCTCCTTTTCTCTCTCCCTCCCTCCCTCCCTCCCTCCACCTTTCACAAACAAACACAAACTTCAACAGCAAACACCCAATCTCCCCTTCTTTCTTTCCCTCTCTCCTTCCCTTTCTCCCTCTCTCCCTCTCTCTCACTCTCTAGCTCAATCTCACAAACACAAACTACCTCCATTCTTTTCTCCTTTTTTCAGCCCCAAAAACCTTCATCATGTGCTTTTAAGGGAAGTTTTTTTCCCATCCTCCCTTTGCTATTGCTATGTTATGCTACCGTTTTTGTGTCCGTGTCTGCAGGACAGCAGCTTAGTGATGTAAGCAAAAAGCGGGAGGATTGATTGGGTGATTGCTCTGATGATGTAATGAACATTGGAATGTTCAATTGATAGGTTCGAGAGCTTCCAGAGGAATTAGCCAACAATACTCCATTAGCATAGAGTTAACGCTCGCTTGATCCGTCCTTGAGTTTCTTTCAGCCATATATCACTTAACTGTAATGTTGAAACAGTCTGGAACAATGATCCTAGTCAGAAAATGGGGATGACAGTGGAATGATGCCCATTCTGGATGTGAAGGCCAGCTATCCGGCTCTCTCCTAAAATGATGTGACATATTGTATGTTCACACGTGTATTACAGATATGAAGCAGCTATTGTGTTTGTAAGTTCCCCAGCCAATCTTGGAGAATTACATTTTCTAACTAGTTCCATGAACTCCCACACCACTGTTCACTGTTTCTGTTTTCAGAGAATTTCTTTGAATTAGGAATGTCATTTTGGCTGGAGAACTGCCAGTAAGTCTGATTCAAGGTGTCTGATTTTCAGAGTAAACCCGGAGTAACAGTAAGAACAGACTAGTGTAAGTCCCCACACACACACACACACACACACTCACACACACACACACACACACACACACACACACAC
>JAFBMS010000527.1:0-93061 GCA_019788955.1 Albula glossodonta | reverse complement strand
CCAAGCTCTGGAAACGCTTTTGAACATTAGTGTAATATTACGCAGATTTTTGTCCATGGAAAGCTCATGAATATGGTAGACTTCAGAGATCAAGCAGCTGCACTAGCCTTAAAAAATGACCCCACTTCCCACTTTTGGAAGGCACTGAGAGACTAAGAAAAGTCGCAAAATATGCAGTAGCGGCAAAGTTCCTCAGTCAGCAACAGCGGGTGGCAAGAGCAGCTCGATACAAACATCTACGGCGCTTTGCCACCGTGCACTTTCTGCACATTTTCAAATACAGAAAGAACAATCAATGAATTCCCTCAACAGTGCCAGGAGGTGTAAACACCGTGTGCTCTTTCTGTTCGGGGTATATCTACTGCAGAGTTCTCTGTTTCTAACAGCCCAATATTCCATTGTTTGAGATAAACTTTCAGACAGATGTCCAAATGACTTCACTCTTTACAAAATGAAACACAAAAACATTCCATGCAAATTATTTTAATCACATCAGTACAATTAGACTTAAAATCACTTCAGAAAGAGGAAAATAGCTGGTTTCATTCAAGAATAAATGAGTTCTGTTGCATGACTGGGTTATTGAATAGTATTTTTTGGGTTTTCTAACAGTGTGATAAATACACTTTATAGAAAACTAAACAGATATGACAGGTTGTCAATGAATGATACATTGTTTGGAGCTGAAAAGCAAATAAACAGTGGTTGAAAAAGTACCATCTTGAGAAGACTAAGTGTATCACATACAGAGGAACCCACACACTGAAAAATGATGAATACTAGCACAGTCTGGGCCTAGACAATGCTGCCTCAGTTTCTGTGAGCTCAAAATAGTTCCACAATCTGGCAGAATTTTTTATAGTTCTATAAGATAACAGTGTAGACACACAGAAGGGAAGAACAGCCTTTGAGACAGCGTTAAATGTCAAAGTTCCAAATTAAAAGACACCAAGCAATTAGGGATAGAAGCTGTAGCAATGGGAAAATTAACTTCTTTAACACCCATTTAAAAATTCGTCATCACTGTCATTGGTCGTCTTGAAGGGCAGTGATACTGGACTCCCATTCCAAACAGCAGCTTCACAATAACTGAAGTGATTCAGAAAGATTAACATTTGAACTTTTTCTCTGTCCTTCCTCTTTCTGCAGCGCCCTGGCGGTTACCCATCCATCTTCCTTTCCGGGAGTGACATCACATCACTTCCTTAAACACGGGATTAAGCGGTCCACATGTCATTTCCTGGAGCCATAAATGTGACACTGTGTCCTTGTCATTTTATCTGGAAGCACAGCCAGTGTTTACCCATGGCTGGCATAGAGAGTGGGACTGTTTAAGACAGCTGTGCCACTGATCCTAAATTATTAAACATATTACAGTAAAAAGTGCAACACAAGCTGACGCTCTGCATTCTGTTCATACACACAGCCAAAGGCAGCAGGCTGTTAGTGAAAGGCGTATCACAGGTAGGCACAAATAGGTCACAGCACAACATTTGGAGAATCAATTTCTCTCTAATCAGCATGAGGAGCAGTGGCACATGGAAATGTGCCAGACTTTCACACTAAATAAGAATTGATGTGCCAGAACCCAGTAACCCAGAACAACGCAGCCAAAGACATTTCTTTCATAAACAGTAGTTTGCCTTCTACCAAAAACAACAGCTATTCAGTGATATGTCAGAGTTGCATCTGTGTCTCAAAATGTAGAGCCCAGAATAACTGAAATTGTAACTATGTGGTCAAAGACCACTGGCATTAGCATACGGGTGTTACACGAGAGCAGGAACAGACACAAGCTCAACATGTTGCACGCCTCAGTTTGAATATACAGCACTGAATCCCATGCACTGATCTGTAATTATGGTTTACTGTTTTAGGGTTCAGTACACTTGTATCACAAATTATTTGTGGGGTGAAACATGTTATCATGTATATTGAGATGTATCTGTTCTGGAAGACCAGACACAGGGATGGCGGGTATCAGGAGTGCTGGGCTCAGCAAATCAGCCCCACTTTCAGAAGATGGCAACCAATCACAATCAGTCCTCGGAGCAGGAAGCTGCCTCCAACTGCCCAGCATACATACTGTCAATCATGTATGACATCAGTGCTGCCTGTTCAAAATAACCAATAACATTGAATCCTGAACATGTGCACTTCCTGTTACAAATACAGCAGTCAGCTCATTACATTAAACTAAAGGCAGTTATTTGCTCATGTTGGTAAAGTTGGATCAATTCCCTAGTGTATGTGAACAGAATCTTCGCTTCTCCTCTTCTGGTCTGAGAACGGACTGCTTTCCCTGGCCCTGGGGAGAGGAGGCTCTGTCCTTACTGTAACTGAGAAATAGTTCAGCTGGCTTTGGGACTCTCCTCTGCAGCAGCTCTACCTTATCTCTTCAGTCAAATCCATCATGATGGAAACTCTCAGATTAAAACTGGCTGAAACTGAGTTAGCGAGTGATTTCAGTGGAGGAGTGGGTGGTTGCCGTGGCTCATAAATCCTCTGGTTCCCATGACAGCCAGGCATCACCTTTTACCTCATTGCTGACACCCCATCAATCTTGCCTGTGACAGCAGAGGATGAGGAAGTCAGTGTGCCCTCAGTGCATCGATCAGGAGTGGCCACTAGGAGGTGCTGAATCTTACTTAACCGGCTTAAACCCTATGTCTCCATAGTTAGGCTGAGCGAATTGTTGTGTCACCTCTGTGGACATCTGGCCCCAGTAATGGAGCAGCTGGGACTGCAACCTTGAAAGCTGTAATTCTGTTTTATAGATAAAGGATATGGACTTGATAAGATGTTGACTAGCATGCTGTTAGCATGCCTAGCTGTGTTGTTAGAGATCAGGCAAAGACAGTATTTAGACTGCATCATCTTTTTGTAAATTTTTATTGAGCACTTAATTCCATAACTCAGACAGAGCTTGTTTGCATGGTTCAGCAGACCAACAGCACAGCATAGAACAGATCTGCATATATTATGGATCCTATATGTATATACCCCATTAAGTGTATAGCAGATCCGCATGTGATATGGATCCCATATGTTTAGCATGCAGTAGAGATGTGTGTTGAAGTCAAACCCTCTTTACCTTCAGGACGTCTCTCAGCTCCATGTCTGTGATATGCAGGCCTTAAATTCTCCATTTTTCAGTGTTCCTCTCTCTGATAAATGATGCTGCAGAAAAACACCTGCACAAAATGCTGCTTCAACATTTCCACAGCACCCTGGAGGAGAGAAGCAGTACTCATTGCAATACCAGTGTTACCCAAAGCCTGAAAACACATACACACTTACACACACGCACATACACACACATACATGCACACACACACACATACACACACAAACATGCACACACACACATACACACTCACACAACACACAAACATTCACATACACACACACATACACACACACACAAGCACACACACACGCACATACACACATACACGCACACACATACACACACAAACATGCACACACATACACACTCACACAACACACAAACATTCACATACACACACACTTACACACACACACGTACACACACGCACATGCACATGCGTGCACACACACACATACACACACACTTACACACATGCACATACACATACACACACACGCACACACGCACACACGCACACACACATACACACACACTGACACATACATACACGCACACACACACACACACTTACACACATACACAGACAGACACACAGACACACGCACACACACAGACACACACACTGAGAGAAAAAAAAACACTCACACACACACACACACACACGCACATACACACACGCACACACACACACACACACACCCACACATACATACACGCACATACACACACACTTACACACATGCACATACACATACACACACACCCGCACATACACACACGCACACACACATACACACACACTGACACATACATACACACACATACACACACACTGACACATACACACACATACACACACACTGACACATACAACACACACACACACCCACACACACATACACACACACTAAAACACACACACACATACACACACATCACACACACACACACATACACGCACACTCAAACACACACAAACACACACACACACACACACATAAACACACACACATACACACACTCACACACGTACACATGCACACACATACACACACACTGACACATACACACACATACACGCAGTGAGTGAAATAGAAAATAAACAGGGATTGTCACAGCCTCGCTATACATAATTTATATTACAATTTCAATATGTTTATTATCCTCCTTATCTGTTACACACAGACAAATATATCCCTGCTACCTTCATGCATCAGGAAAATGAGCAGAGAAGCCTGGGCAACTGCAGGAGGGAGGAAGAAGTGTGGTATAAAGAGGTGTGAGTGTCAGAAAATAACAACTTTATTTCCCTTTTTTAAATGCCCGAGGCCCTTCTCTTTCACTGTGGAGAAATTAATCATTTTCTGAATGCAGGTGCTGCATGATTCAAAAGTGTCAAAACAAAAAAAAATGATCTTCTGAAGTCACCCAAGTTTAAAGTGTTTCTCAAAGGCATTCGTGTGCTGTGTTTTCTCTTTTCATATGAATTCAATGCAAAGTGCCCGTGTTCAGAGACATCCCATCAGCCCTCCCGGACAGGAGAGCTGCTGCTTCATTAACAAGCTCAAACACTGGACAGGACGGCTCTGCAGTCAGCTGCAGATGGACATGGCGTTACTGATGCAGAACTGTGGTGAGTCTCGTATCTGACAATGGGGAGGTGTGTGGTAACTGGACATGACATGGTTACTATATTGCAGTTCAGAAGAGTGCGTGTGTGTGATCATTCACTACCTCAAAGGCAAGCCATGTGGGGCTACATCACCTACAGAACCACACTATGAGCTGAATGATTCTAATCAGACGGACATGTTCAGACACTGTGCATGGAGCACAGGGTAACTCTGAAAGTCCACCCAATAATCCACCATGATGACAGAAAGCACAGAAACACAAGCTGTGCTGCTGGGCAGAATGATGACAGAAAGCACAGAAACACAAACTGTGCTGCTTGGGCAGAATGAGCTAAGCAGGGTCTCCGTCTCTGCAGGGTTACCACCTTGAAGCTGTTTTACTTCCCTCCTGACCCTGACCCTCACAGCAGTAAGCCACCAAAGATTTTTAGGAAAACATTGCCTGGTTAACAGCCTTACACCTGTTAGTCAGTCAATACAACAATCACCCTTAATCCAGTACAGTCAAGTGTTAATGAAAAACGCATCAGGTTCTGGGAGATAAACCCATACAGCATTATTAACATGCAAACCAGCATTTAGGGGAGAAAAAAGTTCCAGCACAAACATAAGAGACTGGATTAGGAGAGTTGTTTCAAATCACGGTAAAGCCCCCAGAAAATCCAAACGACTAATCAAACAAGGAGAGCAAAAGAGACAATATTCTGGTCCATAAAAGCGATGAGGACAGCAAGCAGAGGATAGAGGTGCAATCCCAGTCGAGCTTTCATTTGCGAGAGAGGCTAAAGCGCGGGGGTGAATAACACAAACATACATCACTGTCCTCGTTGAAAAGGGCCCGTGATCGATGGCTCAAAGCACAGGAGATCCTCACTTAAACCTCCGTAGCGTTCTGATTGTGCTCACAACCAAGACTCCCAGACCTTCTGAAGCACACAATCGTAACACTGTTTCTGTTTTAGATAAATCACAAAGCAATGGCTGGCTGTCTCTTCCAGACTCAGCCGTTTCCCCCAACAACCTAAAAAAGGCCTTCGTGTTTTTCTCTTTCTCTGGATTTTAAAGTTACCTCATCTTCAATTAGCCTGAGTGTCAGTATTAAATGGTAAAATTTAAAGTGCTGATAGTCTATAAGCCTTCATAAATATGAATGAAACATAGTGGCTTCATAAAAATCACACATAAAAGAAGAGGCATAACACCTCCTCATGCTACATGACAAGCTAGGTCACCTGGGAACAGAATAAAACCAAGACCACTATGATGGGGGCAGCCCTGAGTCTCCTCTCTCCTGCGCTATGATGGGGGGCAGCCCTGAGTCTCCTCTCTCCTGCACTATGATGGGGGCAGCCCTGAGTCTCCTCTCTCCTGCACTATGATGGGGGCAGCCCTGAGTCTCCTCTCTCCTGCACTATGATGGGGGCAGCCCTGAGTCTCCTCTCTCCTGCACTATGATGGGGGCAGCCCCGAGTCTCCTCTCTCCTGTTCTATGATGGGGGCAGCCCTGAGTCTCCTCTCTCCTGCACTATGATGGGGGCAGCCCTGAGTCTCCTCTCTCCTGCACTATGATGGGGGCAGCCCCGAGTCTCCTCTCTCCTGCTCTATGATGGGGGCAGCCCTGAGTCCCCTCTCTCCTGCACTATGATGGGGGCAGCCCTGAGTCTCCTCTCTCCTGCACTATGATGGGGGCAGCCCTGAGTCTCCTCCCTCCTGCACTATGATGGGGGCAGCCCCGAGTCTCCTCTCTCCTGCTCTATGATGGGGGCAGCCCTGAGTCTCCTCTCTCCTGCTCTATGATGGGGGCAGCCCTGAGTCTCCTCTCTCCTGCACTATGATGGGGGCAGCCCTGAGTCTCCTCTCTCCTGCTCTATGATGGGGGCAGCCCTGAGTCTCCTCTCTCCTGCTCTATGATGGGGGCAGCCCTGAGTCTCCTCTCTCCTGCTCTATGATGGGGGCAGATCTGAGTCTCCTCTCTCCTGCACTATGATGGGGGCAGCCCTGAGTCTCCTCTCTCCTGCACTATGATGGGGGCAGCCCTGAGTCTCCTCTCTCCTGCACTATGATGGTGGATGAGGAAAGCCATGCAGCTGTGAAAGTCAAGGCTAATTAGGAATGCAGATGACCAAAGAGATTTGTCAGTGCACTGTACTAATGTACATTATTTAAAGTGAAACCTCTTTCATGATTTTACGTTAATGATACAGTATTGCTTTATAATCCAAACATAAAAGCTTGATGTATAATTCTACTGTATGACGTCACACCCTGAGGAATCGCTTTCTGTAGCTTAATGTGTCTTTTATTATGAGACTTTTATTGCCTTTGCTCAACCAATCATCACCCATATGAAACATAAATATGCTCATAAATATGTTTTAATTTCATTTATTTTATACCACCTATCAATGTAAATTGATTAAAAAACTAAATGTATACAAAAAAAAGACCCACACATCTTAATCTTTTTCAGCAACTACACATGAACCTGGACTGTTTTTATTACCCATCTTATGATTATGCATACATCAATACTGCATTAATACTTATTATTCTAAAAAAGCAAATCCATGTTACTACAGAGCTTTGCAAACTCAGAATAATGTGGGAGCTGAGCATGGAAGAGTGAAGAGCTCGGCACTGAGTCTGAACACTTCAGCAAGCCAATGGAAGAGTGAAGAGCTCGCGCTGAGTCTGAACACTTCAGCAAGCCAATGGAAGAGTGAAGAGCTCGCGCTGAGTCTGAACACTTCAGCAAGCCAATGGAAGAGTGAAGAGCTCGGCACTGAGTCTGAACACTTCAGAAAGCCAATGGAAGAGTGAAGAGCTCGCGCTGAGTCTGAACACTTCAGCAAGCCAATGGAAGAGTGAAGAGCTCGCGCTGAGTCTGAACACTTCAGCAAGCCAATGGAAGAGTGAAGAGCTTGGCGCTGAGTCTGAACACTTCAGAAAGCCAATGGAAGAGTGAAGAGCTCGCGCTGAGTCTGAACACTTCAGAAAGCCAATGGAAGAGTGAAGAGCTCGCGCTGAGTCTGAACACTTCAGAAAGCCAATGGAAGAGTGAAGAGCTCGGCGCTGAGTCTGAACACTTCAGAAAGCCAATGGAAGAGTGAAGAGCTCGCGCTGAGTCTGAACACTTCAGAAAGCCAATGGAAGAGTGAAGAGCTCGCGCTGAGTCTGAACACTTCAGCAAGCCAATGGAAGAGTGAAGAGCTCGGCGCTGAGTCTGAACACTACAGCAAGCCAATGGAAGAGTGAAGAGCTCGCGCTGAGTCTGAACACTTCAGAAAGCCAATGGAAGAGTGAAGAGCCCGCGCTGAGTCTGAACACTTCAGAAAGCCAATGGAAGAGTGAAGAGCTCGGCACTGAGTCTGAACACTTCAGAAAGCCAATGGAAGAGTGAAGAGCTCGCGCTGAGTCTGAACACTTCAGAAAGCCAATGGAAGAGTGAAGAGCTCGCGCTGAGTCTGAACACTTCAGAAAGCCAATGGAAGAGTGAAGAGCTCGGCACTGAGTCTGAACACTTCAGAAAGCCAATGGAAGAGTGAAGAGCTCGCGCTGAGTCTGAACACTTCAGCAAGCCAATGGAAGAGTGAAGAGCTCGGCACTGATACTCCAGGAGGGAGGTACATATTTATATGAGGAACTGATGCATGCCACACAGACTTGTTGTTGCTCACATTCAGACACATTTCAGCGGTAAAAACCATATTCTCATATCGTCTCTGTGGATCTTTTTTCATATCTTGCTCAGTGACATTTTTGTAAGTGTTTAAGGCAAGCAAACATGGGAAAATGTAGTTTGAAAGCTGTTGGTTATTGTTTATTGTTTTGCTGCTGCTTCTGTTTGTATCCTGCAACAGCACAGACGGCTTCTGCCAACAGTATCACAAGATAGCTCTGTCAAGGTATTTAATATTATTTATTTATGTGTGTGTGTGTGTGTGTGTGTGTGTGTGTGTACTGCACCTATACAGTTGGTTCAGTGTTTTCTGTTAAATCTATTTCTGCACATATCACTCAGTCTCACTGTACATGGATTTAATGTGTACTGTGTGATTATCTGGTGAGGAGAGCATATGATGGATATACCAAATATAAGACTCTGTTTCAAATTCAGAGAGTCACAGAGACAGGGTTCAAACACAGAAATTAACATTACATTTTTAAAATTTTAAAATTCAAACACAGATGCAAAAAGCAAGAATTAAGCCAAAATACTACAACACCTTCCACTTGCACTGAGAATTGAAAAGCTGGCCAGTGAACACATTTAATTAAGATAAAGATTTAAACCAGCAGCCATACAAAATTACATGGAAAACGATTGGCTATCCAGCTGAATGGCAAAATAACTCAACCCAGTTAAAATGGAGTGGTGTATTTTTGAATGAATGTCAAGTAAATATAATTGTAACTCTATTTGTGCATGTGCGAAACCAAACTTCAGCCGTATGTATAAACTCACTGTGATCAAAACTTAGAGCTGTGGTGATGGTTGAACCCATAAACACAAGGATGCTGGCCCCCAATTTCTGCTCCATCATTTTACAAAAGCATGTAACACATAATCACAGCTATCCACTGTGAGAACTTTCTCCCTGGTGGGGTGCATTTAGAGTTTTTTCGTCTGTTTTTCATGAAGACGCATCACTCTCAGGATCCAGAAATGATTAATGATGGCTCTGAAAGATTCACAGAAATAAAAGAAAAGGGAAAAGAGTAAGAGAGAGAGACACTCTCCGTGAATGATTCAGGGAGACAGAGGAGTCACGTGACTGACTTCCACACTGCGAGGGGCAGGGCGCTGGGGCCATTTCATCTCCTAATCTCACCTTCAAACTGAGCTCTTGCAATGAATAAGTAGCTTTTGGAAGAATACATGTTTTCAGCCTGCCCTGTGAAGTCATGAATGCCTGTGTGTGCTTCATTAGCATTCAGCTTGTTAGCCTATCACTCTCACAGATACATTACCAAAAGCATTCTAGTCTGATAAATTTCCTCACTGATCTGAAGTGGCGTGTGAAATTAAACATTTTGGCAGGTGCACTCTTACTTATTTATACAGGAAATCAGCTTCTAAACCTGATAAACCCCGGCCACAATTCTATTCTTAAAATATTTAAATAAATAAATAAACATCCTGACTGCTTGAGGGCTTGGCTCTGATTAAGATCGCACCAGCTTCCTCGGCAATGTGGATAACAGCCCATCCCCTGATCAGCATCAAGAGCAGATGAATGATTATCCAGAGAACACTGTGATTTTGCTCTCAATGGCAGATGTGAAATAAAGAGAGGGACTGAGAGGCTGTCTCCCTCATGGCTGGTGCAGTGCAGAGGGGCCCAGGCTGCAGGCACACTCACATGTGCTGCCACTGCCCCTCTTTTTGGCGGCAAATGCAGAGCCTTTATTTATGAAAGCCCTCAGCATTCCGCACACACATTCCCATCCCATTAGAAGGTATAAACACTCATTAAATTCACTGAGCTGTAACTACAGAGCGCTTGCGTTTAAATGCGCTCTTTTTTCCCTCCTTCTGCATAAACTCGTTTGCCCTTGACTCATCTGTTTTACTTGAAGTGAATGAAAATGTGAAACCAACCACTATTTGAGAATATTAGACAGACCAGTTATTACCAATTTCACAGCTGGAGAAGATTGACAGATTGTTTTGTACTGATACCACAAAAAACACCCATTCTTTTATTAAGTCTAACCAAGATGGCCATTGTCTTTTTTCCACTTATGAGCTGTTAGCAACTGGAATGTACAACTAATGTTGTGAAAGGCATAAAAAACATTCTCTAGTATCATCCAAAATAAAACTTTCATTCGCTACCTATTCCTGGAAAATCCCACTGAAGCGATTACCTTTTTTGATCACTGTAACAGTCAGCTGAACTTGGGCCAGAGGAGAGCACAGAAAAGCATGATCTCTGGGAAAAGAAGATTCTGAACAAGGTGTGTGCTGCACAGACCTCCGTCAGCGTGGGGGCTCCACATTTAGGCGTGTGCTGCGCAGACCTCCGTCAGCGTGGGGGCTCCAAATTTAGGCATGTGCTGCACAGACCTCCGTCAGCGCGGGGGCTCCACATTTAGGCGTGTGCTGCGCAGACCTCCGTCAGCGTGGGGGCTCCAAATTTAGGCGTGTGCTGCGCAGACCTCCGTCAGCGTGGGGGCTCCAAATTTAGGCATGTGCTGCACAGACCTCCGTCAGCGTGGGGGCTCCACATTTAGGCGTGTGCTGCGCAGACCTCCGTCAGCGTGGGGGCTCCAAATTTAGGCATGTGCTGCGCAGACCTCCGTCAGCGTGGGGGCTCCACATTTAGGCGTGAGCTGCGCAGACCTCCATCAGTGTGGGGGCTCCACATTTAGGCGTGTGCTGCGCAGACCTCCGTCAGCGTGGGGGCTCCACATTTAGGTGTGTGCTGTACAGACCACCGTCAGCGTGGGGGCTTCACATTTAGGCGAGAGCTGCGCAGACCTCCGTCAGCGCGGGGGCTCCACATTTAGGGGTGTGCTGCGCAGACCTCCATCAGCGTGGGGGCTCCACATTTAGGCGTGTGCTGCGCAGACCTCCGACAGCGTGGGGGCTCCAAATTTAGGTGTGTGCTGTGCAGACCTCTGTAAACTTAGGGGTGTAGCATGGGGGGCAGGGGATGTGTAGCATGGGGGCAGGGGATGTGTAGCATGGGGGCAGGGGAAGTGTAGCATGGGGGGCAGGGGATGTGTAGCATGGGGGGGTAGGGGATGTGTAGCATGGGGGGTAGGGGATGTGTAGCATGGGGGGCAGGGGAAGTGTAGCATGGGGGGGTAGGGGATGTGTAGCATGGGGGCAGGGGATGTGTAGCATGGGGGGCAGGGGAAGTGTAGCATGGGGGCAGGGGAAGTGTAGCATGGGGGCAGGGGATGTGTAGCATGGGGGGCAGGGGAAGTGTAGCATGGGGGGCAGGGGATGTGTAGCATGGGGGGCAGGGGATGTGTAGCATGGGGGCAGGGGATGTGTAGCATGGGGGGCAGGGGAAGTGTAGCATGGGGGCAGGGGAAGTGTAGCATGGGGGGCAGGGGATGTGTAGCATGGGGGGTAGGGGATGTGTAGCATGGGGGGGCAGGGATGTGTAGCATGGGGGTAGGGGATGTGTAGCATGGGGGGTAGGGGATGTGTAGCATGGGGGCAGGGGATGTGTAGCATGGGCTCAGGGGATGTGTAGCATGGGGGCAGGGGATGTGTAGCATGGGGCGCAGGGGATGTGTAGCATGGGGCGCAGGGGATGTGTAGCATGGGCTCAGGGGAAGTGTAGCATGGGGGCAGGGGATGTGTAGCATGGGGCAGGGGAAGTGTAGCATGGGGACAGGGGATGTGTAGCATGGGGGGCAGGAGAAGTGTAGCATGGGGGTAGGGGATGTGTAGCATGGGGGTAGGGGATGTGTAGCATGGGGGCAGGGGATGTGTAGCATGGGGGGCAGGGGATGTGTAGAATGGGGGGTAGGGGATGTGTAGAATGGGGGCAGGGGAAGTGTAGCATGGGGGCAGGGGAAGTGTAGCATGGGGGCAGGGGATGTGTAGCATGGGGGTAGGGGATGTGTAGCATGGGGGGGCAGGGGATGTGTAGCATGGGGGGCAGGAGAAGTGTAGCATGGGGGCAGGGGAAGTGTAGCATGGGGGTAGGGGATGTGTAGCATGGGGGGCAGGGATGTGTAGCATGGGGGCAGGGGATGTGTAGCATGGGGACAGGGGATGTGTAGCATGGGGGCAGGAGAAGTGTAGCATGGGGACAGGGGATGTGTAGCATGGGGGTAGGGGATGTGTAGCATGGGGGCAGGGGATGTGTAGCATGGGGGCAGGGGATGTGTAGAATGGGGGGTAGGGGATGTGTAGCATGGGGGGCAGGGGATGTGTAGCATGGGGACAGGGGATGTGTAGCATGGGGGGCAGGAGAAGTGTAGCATGGGGGCAGGGAAGTGTAGCATGGGGGTAGGGGATGTGTAGCATGGGGGGCAGGGGATGTGTAGCATGGGGGCAGGGGATGTGTAGCATGGGGGGCAGGGGATGTGTAGCATGGGGGGCAGGGGATGTGTAGCATGGGGGCAGGGGATGTGTAGCATGGGGGGCAGGGGATGTGTAGAATGGGGGGTAGGGGATGTGTAGAATGGGGGGTAGGGGATGTGTAGCATGGGGGGCAGGGGATGTGTAGCATGGGGGCAGGGGATGTGTAGCATGGGGGGTAGGGGATGTGTAGCATGGGGGCAGGGGATGTGTAGCATGGGGGGCAGGAGAAGTGTAGCATGGGGGCAGGGGAAGTGTAGCATGGGGGTAGGGGATGTGTAGCATGGGGGGCAGGGGAAGTGTAGCATGGGGGCAGGGGATGTGTAGCATGGGGGGCAGGGGAAGTGTAGCATGGGGGGCAGGGGAAGTGTAGCATGGGGGGCAGGGGATGTGTAGCATGGGGGCAGGGGATGTGTAGCATGGGGCGCAGGGGATGTGTAGCATGGGGCGCAGGGGATGTGTAGCATGGGCTCAGGGAAGTGTAGCATGGGGGGCAGGGGATGTGTAGCATGGGGGGCAGGGGAAGTGTAGCATGGGGGTAGGGGAAGTGTAGCATCGGGGCAGGGGAAGTGTAGCATGGGGGGCAGGGGATGTGTAGCATGGGCTCAGGGGATGTGTAGCGTGGGGGCAGGGGATGTGTAGCATGGGGGCAGGGGTAAAGGGCTCGGTGCTCAGTCTGAACCAAAACTGAAAGGGGTAAACTGGGGCTTGCAGTGTCAGCCCTGCAGTTTGAAGTATCTGGTGGGACTCTGCCGTGCTACCTTTATACAGGGCACTTAACCTGAGCCGCATAACTTAATACTCAGAACATTTCAAACGTGTGCTGTGGCAGTCTCCGTGGATGAGAGCAACAGCCTAGCTAATAAATAATATAAAGGCTGGGATGAAGGACCAGCAAAACATGAATAAAATAACGAAACTAAGAGGATGTCTAGACTGCAGTGTCACTGTCCACCAAAAAACCTGAAAATAAATGCATTCATTAATTCATCATCAAAACAGCTTAAAAATGTCAGAGATAGCACCAAAGGGTCTGTATCTACACCAGATGGGCTATTCCTCTGTATGGGCTATTCCTCTGTATCTTTCAGGGTTATGTGATTTTGATGGGCTGTAGAATTGAGTGGATGGAGCTCAGCCTACATCAAAATGATACTGTCCAAATGTTTACCGTATCATGACAATTCTGCTTTAATAATATGTCATGTTATGTTTAAATTGTCTGCGTGCTGATCAAGGATATAAACTCCATTCTCTCAAATCCATTGGCCACCACAATGATGCAGGGCACCTGCTGAGGGAACAGATAACTGTTTCCAGGGCTGCAGATGAGGCGGCCCAGTGCCTGGGGGCTCGTCTCTGTAAAGACCACATCCTTATGCAGGGATTCATACATGTTAAAAAGCTGTCGGAGTGGACCTGTCAGAGCTTTGCTGATTGTTAGCTTCCCTGCCGCCCATCGATCCAACCTGCTTTGTGTTTGTGACGCTCACACATCGCTACACTCCGTTTGCACACTTGGGTCTGCTCGATGGATTGCAGCTAGCCGATAGTGTTTGGCCACAGTCCGGCGGATGGCACATGGTAATTTGCTCCAGCACCCGGTGCGTTTAGGGTCAGAAGGTGCAGGTTGCACGGCTCGCTCCCGGGAGGAGGCAGTGCTCAGAAATGGCCCTGCTTAAGAGTCAGAAAGGATTCTTCCTGGGATTTGATTAATAGCCTGTCGTCCCGCTCTGTTCCAGAGCCGAGCTGACAGCACTGTGAGCTGACTGCGGCTCCTAGCAGATGGGATTCTACGCAACCTGTTATGCTAATCCACCAACCTCTCTCTGCTCCAGCTCAGAGATATTTACAATTATCCTACTTTAAACAAAAACCTCACATTGAAATATACAGGAAATACACCCCCCCACACACACACCCATACACGTGTGTGTGTCTGTATCTAAACACCCATACACGTGTGTGTGTCTGTATCTACACACCCATACACGTGTGTGTGTCTGTATCTACACACCCATACATGTGTGTGTCTGTATCTACACACCCATACATGTGTGTGTCTGTATCTACACACCCATACATGTGTGTGTCTGTATCTACACACCCATACACGTGTGTGTGTCTGTATCTACACACCCATACATGTGTGTGTCTGTATCTACACACCCATACACGTGTGTGTCTGTATCTACACACCCATACATGTGTGTGTCTGTATCTACACACCCATACACGTGTGTGTGTCTGTATCTACACACCCATACACGTGTGTGTGTCTGTATCTACACACCCATACACGTGTGTGTGTCTGTATCTACACACCCATACACGTGTGTGTGTCTGTATCTACACACCCATACACGTGTGTGTGTCTGTATCTACACACCCATACACGTGTGTGTCTGTATCTACACACCCATACATGTGTGTGTCTGTATCTACACACCCATACACGTGTGTGTCTGTATCTACACACCCATACATGTGTGTGTCTGTATCTACACACCCATACACGTGTGTGTGTCTGTATCTACACACCCATACATGTGTGTGTCTGTATCTACACACCCATACATGTGTGTGTCTGTATCTACACACCCATACACGTGTGTGTGTCTGTATCTACACACCCATACATGTGTGTGTCTGTATCTACACACCCATACATGTGTGTGTCTGTATCTACACACCCATACATGTGTGTGTCTGTATCTACACACCCATACACGTGTGTGTGTCTGTATCTACACACCCATACACGTGTGTGTGTCTGTATCTACACACCCATACATGTGTGTGTCTGTATCTACACACCCATACACGTGTGTGTGTCTGTATCTACACACCCATACATGTGTGTGTCTGTATCTACACACCCATACACGTGTGTGTGTCTGTATCTACACACCCATACACGTGTGTGTGTCTGTATCTACACACCCATACACGTGTGTGTCTGTATCTACACACCCATACACGTGTGTGTCTGTATCTACACACCCATACACGTGTGTGTGTCTGTATCTACACACCCATACACATGTGTGTCTGTATCTACACACCCATACACGTGTGTGTCTGTATCTACACACCCATACACGTGTCGGTATTAACACACACACACATGTCTGTATTTAGACCCACAAACACATAAAATATCAAACTAATCAGGCAAGATATTGTTGCAGTATGATGTCTTGATAATGACCATCGTGGTAAGAGATATATATGTTTTAGGAGGAAACATGCTGACTGCTAGTGTTACATGGATTTTAGTGATACCATGTAAAAGATAAACATTTGCACACAGGTCACAATTTCACTGTACACATTGCAAATAACCTGTACTCTTCTAGCTCCAGTATTACAATGGTAATTTATTGAAAAATAAAGCATAATTCTATATTTCTTATTCTGTATCATGCAAGATGGAGGAATGTAACACAGAAATGGGTAGCAATATGTAATGTTGCCAGGGGCAGGTGAGGCATTTCAGTTTGATAAAGAATTTGAAAAACATTTTTAAAACTCTGTCGGTTTAAAAGTCTCCCAAAGGTATCATATCTCAGCTTAATATGTGCTAGTGTTGCATGCATTCTCAACAAAAACATGTTAATTGTGTGACAGGCAAGGTTACTCACATTGAAACCAGACAGATGAGTGTGGCTTTACAAATCCGGTGCTGAAATAGAGCTTTCAGTCAATAACTTGTCAGAACCAATCAAAACATTTTAGTCTGAACAGTAAGACATAATTGCCCTCAGTAATACTAGGACTGAGTCTTAAGTGAAGGTGTGTAAATTTTATGATGCTTTATTTGAAGTTATATTAACCCTTTCAAACCCCCTCTTCGCTTAACATAATTTCATAAACTGGCAGCGCTGTATTCATCACTGCAGTTACGCTCAATGAGTCAATCAGTCTGTTAAGATCAATGATGCTCTGCTGAGAAAAACACACGTCTAATTATTATGATTTTCTTTGCCTTCCAGTGCTTCATTTTCCACAAAAGGATACATTTTAATAAAAAATACATTTTAACAACCAAATGATGTTTTTAAAGCAACAGCATTTAGGACTTTCATTTGTATGTACTGTATATAAATGAATCAGTACAGCACGTGACCTCTTCAAAAGGTATTATTTGCCACAGCTCAATAAAAAAAGGTATTCAGCGGTCTGGAAGAAGTCATTCAGTCTTTGTAACATGGCTATCTGTTTCTTACCTAATGCTGCATTATGATGAGAAATCATCACGGATTGGAAATTAAAAACATTTCATTAAAAACATTCATTAAGAACATTTCATTAAAGACATTGTCCTGAGGTACAGTGACGTCTCATGTCAAATCTAAGATGGATCACATGCTTTCCTCTAGAGAAGAAACTCCATTATATACCACAATTGGAAGCATCATCATCTGTGCTGATGAAGCACTACAAAAATGTGAAGCTAGTTTGATAACTAAAAATTGCTGGCAAGTGTTACCTAAAATGAAGATGCTGCAAGCTGGTCATGAAACCCAACCTTTTATGAAAGCATGTTTAGGGTTAGTCCTCAGAATGATTGTGAAATAAAATTAAATCTTTTGTTTAATATTGCCTCATTCTCCCACCACTCATAAAACCTGTATATTACATAGGTCAATGACTATACAATAAAGCATTAATTAAATATTAAATAGATATGAAACATTAGGAAGTCCAAATTGACCACAGTCCGTACATTAAGTACACTACTATTCCAAACTATTGTTGGTCATATTTTGTAAATGTGTTCATATTTCTACATTACACTAGTGCAGAGAATGTGACCCTGTGGTGGCAGATGGCAGTGATCTGTATGAGAGGAGAAGCTCCTGATGTTTGCCCAGTAAGCACTGGTGGTAGAGGACATGGCCAGAGATTCACACAGCTACTGAAGGTATCCAGCTAATGAACAACACATACATGTAGCATTTGCCCTGATGAACATCACTTTTTCAAATCACCTATTCATATTAACTGACCCAAAATATGTGTGTTATAATTCACTAAGCGCTGTGGGGAAAGCCTACAACCAACAGAAGCATGCGATGTGTTTCCCCACAGAGATTCCACCTCGTATGTCTGGCTAAGAAACCAAGCCTCACCAAATGTTTATTTTATTTAACCAGGAAGAAAGTAATAAAATAATGGTTAGTACCATTTATACTGAATACATATTTTTTGTCAGTTTTCTGTTTAAATGTGTTTATCTAACACAAGCTGCATGCTGCCTGATGGATACTGTGCCCGCTGAAATGCCTGGTGATGGCTGAATGCACTAACAATATGGAAAAATAATAATATCTTACGTGTTTACCTTTTTTTTATCAAATCCAGGTGACTGAGATTCTAAAATGGCCTTAGGCAGGTGTGACAGTCTGGGTAATTTGTTTTTTTTCTTTCAGCTGGGTCTTTGAAAATAGTTCATTGAACTGGGAAGTGCAGATAAAATGTGTATTGTCATTTTGAACAAGCTACCTGCTATCAAGTTTCTTCCACAAAATGTTTTGTCTATGTAGGACATGGCATAAACAGTAGTTTCTGTTCTCTAATATTGGACAACAATTTTGCATTATTTTTAATGCTGATTGAAGACAAATTTATTTTGTTTAAAGTTTTCCATCCTCTTAGCCCTTTTTATTCTGCTCTCAGCCCCCAGAACCAGTACCGTTATTTAGATTTTCTTTCTCACATTGCTGGGGATTGCTCAAATACCCAACATTTTGTTCAGATTTACAACTGGATGTTTATCAAAGCTACTCAGGTTACACATTTCTCTAGGGTGTTACAGTCCTGCACATCGGGGATTTGAACCAACAACCTACAAGCTACTATCCGAGCTCCAGTCTTTTATCCTCGTCTGAGTCTGACACCTCTTCCCACTATGAGCTCTTTGTGGAAGGAATAAGCCAGACAGAGTCTCCCATTAATCTGGTAGCTATGTTTCCCTGGTACGACTTTACAGATGACGTTAAGAGTTCAGAAGCACAGGTTTTCCTGATCCAGGGAGCCCTGGAAGTGGAATGGTGCTGAGCACAAAGCCAGGCACCATCTGCAGCTTTTGATAAACTGTCTCCTGAGCGCAAATGAGAGTGATAACGACAGCCACCTCTGTCATTTATAAAACCTCTCCAGATTGCTCAATGGGACGACTTCTGCATCCCTCAAACACGGATGTGTGTGTGGGTGTGTGTGTTTGGGGAATGGCGGCTGTGGGGTCAGGTTCATAGGTGTTCTCTCTGCATACCATTTTCCCTGAACAGCGTGAGACATTAATCACCAGGGAGGGGGCATGCAGTGGGGAAAAATAAATATATAAATAATCTTTACCTTGCAGTGGCAGCAGAGCAGGGTTTGAATGAATCACAGAGGCAGCCAGAGGCGTATAAATCTTATTGGATGGGCTCTTATTATGTGTTCTCCACATCCAAATGGACTGCATTTATAAATCGCTCATTTGAATCGTTTATCTTGTGCGGGACTGCTCCACGGCGCTGAGCTGGTGCTTGTGCGGTACCAGGCCTGAACGAGGGCAGATGAACCCAAATGAAGCTTTGCTGTACACGATTACACTGTTTACACAGATCTTTTCATCATATCACCTTCTTCCCCAGCTATGCAGCTGTGAATAACCTGTTATAAACAATTTTAAAATGACTGTAATTTTCCATGAAAGGTGAGGACCTTAAAAAAGCTAAATGAGCTGTTTACCACAGAGGAAACCACAGGGAGTATTATGTGCTTTCTACAAGAGCAGATATTTCAGGGCACAGTAATTGGGGGTTTTCCTTTTTTTTATTATTTGTCAGCTTCCACACCACTGGGCTGTCAGCACATGTGGTGTGCTTCAGCGCTAACGCATGGCTAACACATGGCTAGCGTACAGAGAATGCAGCTCCTTCAGGACAAGGATGATCAGTGTGAATGGTCCAGGGGAAATTCCTGGGTTATCGCAATTTTCCACTCAGAGTTTCAGAGAAGGAGACCACAGGACTGAGGGGAACAATAGACTCATGGAACAGACCAATCAGGTGGTTACAGGGAACTATACCTGGCTTTTCTCTCACTGCTTCAATGCAAGACCAGGTCATAGGGCCCTCATCTTTATCACTTCAAATGAAACATAAAAATGTAAAACAACGAAGTTATTTTATAATATAAACACATGTATCATGTCCCTTCTCATTTTCCTATGGAACAGAGAAGCCACACAATACAGCTACAGAATTTCTTCAATGACAAACTAAGGTAACTTTGTGAAAGCCCCTCTAAGGTAACTGTAATGAATACGCACCGTGAAAGCCCCTCTAAGGTAACTGTAATGAATACGCACCGTGAAAGCCCCTCTAAGGTAACTGTAATGAATACGCACTGTGAAAGCCCCTCTAAGGTAACTGTAATGAATACGCACTGTGAAAGCCCCTCTGAGGTAACTATAATGAATACGCACTGTGAAAGCCCCTCTAAGGTAACTGTAATGAATACGCACTGTGAAAGCCCCTCTAAGGTAACTGTAATGAATACGCACTGTGAAAGCCCCTCTAAGGTAACTGTAATGAATACGCACCGTGAAAGCCCCTCTAAGGTAACTGTAATGAATACGCACTGTGAAAGCCCCTCTAAGGTAACTGTAATGAATACGCACTGTGAAAGCCCCTCTAAGGTAACTGTAATGAATACGCACTGTGAAAGCCCCTCTAAGGTAACTGTAATGAATACGCACTGTGAAAGCCCCTCTAAGGTAACTGTAATGAATACGCACCGTGAAAGCCCCTCTAAGGTAACTGTAATGAATACGCATTGTGAAAGCCCCTCTAAGGTAACTGTAATGAATACGCACCGTGAAAGCCCCTCTAAGGTAACTGTAATGAATACGCACTGTGAAAGCCCCTCTAAGGTAATTGTAACGAATACGCACTGTGAAAGCCCCTCTAAGGTAACTGTAATGAATATGCACCGTGAAAGCCCCTCTAAGGTAACTGTAATGAATACGCACCGTGAAAGCCCCTCTAAGGTAACTGTAATGAATACGCACTGTGAAAGCCCCTCTAAGGTAACTGTAATGAATACGCACTGTGAAAGCCCCTCTAAGGTAACTGTAATGAATACGCACTGTGAAAGCCCCTCTAAGGTAACTGTAACGAATACGCACTGTGAAAGTCCCTCTAAGGTAACTATAATGAATACGCACCGTGAAAGCCCCTCTAAGGTAACTGTAACGAATACGCACTGTGAAAGCCCCTCTAAGGTGACTGTAATGAATACGCACCGTGAAAGCCCCTCTAAGGTAACTGTAATGAATCCGCTCCGTGAAAGCCCCTCTAAGGTAACTGTAATGAATACGCACTGTGAAAGCCCCTCTAAGGTAACTGTAATGAATACGCATTGTGAAAGCCCCTCTAAGGTAACTGCAACGAATATGCACTGTGAAAGCCCCTCTAAGGTAACTGTAATGAATACGCACTGTGAAAGCCCCTCTAAGGTAACTGTAATGAATACGCACTGTGAAAGCCCCTCTAAGGTAACTGTAACGAATACGCACCGTGAAAGCCCCTCTAAGGTAACTGTAATGAATACGCACTGTGAAAGCCCCTCTAAGGTAACTGTAATGAATACGCACTGTGAAAGCCCCTCTAAGGTAACTGTAACGAATACGCACTGTGAAAGCCCCTCTAAGGTAACTGTAATGAATACACACTGTGAAAGCCCCTCTAAGGTAACTGTAATGAATACGCACTGTGAAAGCTCCTCTAAGGTAACTGTAACGAATACGCACTGTGAAAGCCCCTCTAAGGTAACTGTAATGAATACGCACTGTGAAAGCCCCTCTAAGGTAACTGTAATGAATACGCATTGTGAAAGCCCCTCTAAGGTAACTGTAACGAATATGCACTGTGAAAGCCCCTCTAAGGTAACTGTAATGAATACGCACTGTGAAAGCCCCTCTAAGGTAACTGTAATGAATACGCACTGTGAAAGCCCCTCTAAGGTAACTGTAACGAATATGCACTGTGAAAGCCCCTCTAAGGTACCTGTAACGAATACGCACTGTGAAAGCCCCTGTTGAGCTGTTGACATCGCGCTGACTGTTTAAGGTGAATATGTAAGGTGAACATCCCCCCCTGAAAAGAAAATGTGATGTTTTGGGGGTCACTCTGCTATTATACTGCTACTTTTATTATGGTGCTATTATTCCAATACTGGGGTGGGGGGGGGGGAGGGTGGTGACTAGGGGAAGCGCCTTGGGAAGGGGAATGCTCTTTTTATAACTGTTTGAGTTTTTAGGGAATCACACCACTGCAGGGCCATAACAAATCATTTTTATTGTTCTTTTGTAGCTCCTGGAGGGAGATGACAATCTAATGTTATGAATCCCATTATTTTCTTTTTAGCTATTTCTAAAGTTTTGGAGGAACACATCTAACTGGAGCTCCAGGCACCTCAGAGCTGTACTTTGCAGAACAGCGAGCATAAGATGCATCTGCAGTCAGAGGCAATCAGAGGTGCTGAGTTTCACCTGCAGACCGACCTGTGCCCCCCCCCCCCCCCCCAACACGCGTCATGGAGAATGTGACAGCACTAAATGCCAGATTCCCAAAAGATGTGAGTCACTGTGAGTCCTGGGAAATAATGGGAATGGCGCACTTAGGGCCGGCCCAAGGCATAAGTGAACTAAGCTCCTGCTTAGGGCCCCATAAAGGTTTGGGCCGTTTCTGCATACACTGCTGGAGCACCTGAGCCAGACAGCCATTCTCTGGCCCAGCAGCTGCTGAAGCCCTGGATCAGAGAGCCTCCTGTCCTCCCCTGTGCTTAGCTCCTGCTCTGGGTTGTTAGCTAATACAATGCAGCCCTCTAATACAGGCAATGCAATTCATCTCGACTGCCCGCAGAGACCCAAGCAGCTTCTCCACACTGCCACACGCCCCCTTTCCCCCGGATACAGTCTGTCTCTCAGCCCAGGAGCGGCCAGGGCAAGCTGGAGGAGCTCTGTCTAACCTGTAAATGTGGAGAGAGAGGGACACAAACATGCTCTGTGTCAATTAGCAACACAAAGATAAGCAGTAGGAAAGTCTGGAATGGGTTTTCTTCACAGGACACAGCTGCATTCATCAGCCATTTGCCTTATCATTGCTCAATATCTGTACACTTGAGTGAATAAGTATTCAGAATATTTTTTTCCAGAATAAATGAAAATAATTATTTGATAATGAACCCTTGGGACAGTTTGGTTGAATGTACTGAACACAAGCCAGTTGAACAGCAATACAGTGTGGGACTGTGGTGTGACACACTGCTACAGTCGTAGTGGGATAAACACAGCTGTGGTGTGACACATTGCTACAGTCATAGTGGGATAAAGACAGCTGTGGTGTGACACATTGCTACAGTCATAGTGGGATAAACACAGCTGTGGTGTGACACATTGCGACAGTCGTAGTGGGATAAACACAGCTGTGGTGTGACACATTGCTACAGTCATAGTGTGATAAACACAGCTGTGGTGTGACACATTGCTACAGTCATAGTGTGATAAACACAGCTGTGGTGTGACACATTGCTACAGTCATAGTGTGATAAACACAGCTGTGGTGTGACACATTGTTACAGTCATAGTGGGATAAACACAGCTGTGGTGTGACACATTGCAACAGTCATAGTGTGATAAATACAGCTGTGGTGTGACACATTGCTACAGTCATAGTGGGATAAACACAGCTGTGGTGTGACACATTGCTACAGTCATAGTGTGATAAACACAGCTGTGGTGTGACACATTGTTACAGTCATAGTGTGATAAACACAGCTGTGGTGTGACACATTGTTACAGTCATAGTGTGATAAACACAGCTGTGGTGTGACACATTGCTACAGTCATAGTGTGATAAACACAGCTGTGGTGTGACACATTGTTACAGTCATAGTGTGATAAACACAGCTGTGGTGTGATACATTGTTACAGTCATAGTGTGATAAACACAGCTGTGGTGTGATACATTGTTACAGTCATAGTTTGATAAACACAGCTATGGTGTGACACATTGCTACAGTATTAGTCATCTCTCCTTACTGATGAAAACATGGACAGGACCAGTACTATGAACTCAGTCTATGAATCCAGAATAAACAGATTGAACATTTTTTGAGTATTCTATATTTTATTGGAGACAAGCAAACATTTCTCCTGGAGTGCTTTTATATATAGTCATTATAAAATAAAATAACTTGTCAAAGAGCAGTTGAATCTGTAAGGGTGTGATTATATAAAGATATGATTGGTTATTCAAATTGAAACCTTTCTTTGCATTTCTTGACATTCCATTATTATAAGTCATTAGAAATTTAGCTGGCAATGTTTGCCCCTTCAAAGGTCCAGATTGTTTCATATCGGAGGAACTGGATCATGGACCTCCTTTATGTTCAGCTGTATCAATGATCCTTGTAATATCATGTTCTATGGAGATGAAAAAAGAAAAATGAAATGTGTGAAACAAAAAGAAGAACTAAATGGTGTTGGCTCAGCTGGAGTATAAATGTACCACAAGCTGCTAGGAGAACCGTGATGTTCACCAGGCCAAACTTTTGGGTGTGAGGCTAATGCAATGTTAATGAGGAAACAGGCTGCGCTCTGTGGATGAGGCACTTCTGCTCTCACATTCACACAGCCAATGGAAACATCAGCTTTGGCTAAACCCCCCAATGAAGGATGAGCTTCCAAACCTGCACTTCCAAAGACGAACAATTTCAGACAAAACAGAGTTCGTCGTTACGGAGGGAAAAAAAAGACTATTCAAGGCGATGCTTCATTCCTTTTCAAAAGTAAGCCGAGATCCAACATCCAACATCTGGAAATCATTTCATTTGACTTTTCATGCAATATAATCCAGAAATGACTAAAATTGTCCAGTAACTTTGTATTGGTTGTCACCAAATAATGCTGGATCCATAATGTACCATCAATGAAACAAGAATTATGTGGTTCTCCATCTTCCCCTTCACTTTGGCTACACTTCATTTAGTGCAGAAACATCCATCATCGATAAAGTAAAATGCAAATCAAAGTAAAATAAAAATGTACGTATAAAAACAACTGTACCCTCCTGTGTGAACTTTATCAACAATACTTGTATGTATTTTTAAAACTTTTCAGATATTATCTGGGAGGATACATTACCTGATGCACTCATTTGAAATGGATAAATGTCATTCTGAAGAGTCCCTGGAGCTCGGTTGGGTATATCCTCAGTATGCACTCTCGGGATGGCCTCTCCACAGTCACCATGGCGACAGTACTGACAGGTGTTGTCAGAGGTAGGATCAGGTGAGCTTGCTTCTCTGGAAGGCTGGCAGTGGCTGCTTTATTTCCACCAATATGTTTTTTTTTTTGCTCTCACTGCTGCCTGTGTAGTTATTTCTATTTTAATGACCTAAATGACAGCAGCTCTCCCAGGGAAGCTGACCAAATGTCATTCGTGAAAGTCATTAGGCTCTTCTGCATTTGCTCCTCATCTTTCAGAAAGATAATTCTGCTTTTTTGGGTGACTTTTAACAAGTTCACAATTGCCTGCAAGCACTACACCTGACAAGATTTCTGTCGTGTCTATATTGAGACATCCAACAAAATAAAATACTCTCTAAATAACTCTCAGACTGAGCTAGTCACATGTCCTCACATATTCCATCAAAATGACTTTCTTCCTCCCATGTTTCTAAGTAGAGTTTTCTAAAACTTGTTTTGCTCACCTCATACTTGCCTGATAATACCTAGAATGTCACTTTAGTTTCCTAAACTTATAATGTAGCCATCAGTTTTACAATTTGTAATAGTCTGCGTTTATAGGGGTCAGTATCTTTACACTGATGTGGAATAGTCTGTGTTTATAAGGGTCAGTATCTTTACACTGATGTAGAATAGTCTGTGTTTATAAGGGTCAGTGTCTTTACACTGATGTAGAATAGACTGTGTTTATAAGGGTCAGTATCTTTACACTGATGTATTATAGTCTGTGTTTATAAGGGTCAATGTCTTTACACTGATGTAGAATAGACTGTGTTTATAAGGGTCAGTATCTTTACACTGATGTGGAATAGTCTGTGTTTATAAGGGTCAGTGTCTTTACACTGATGTAGAATAGACTGTGTTTATAAGGGTCAGTATCTTTACACTGATGTAGAATAGACTGTGTTTATAAGGGTCAGTATCTTTACACTGATGTTGAATAGTCTGTGTTTATAAGGGTCAGTATCTTTACACTGATGTAGAATAGTCTGTGTTTATAAGGGTCAGTGTCTTTACACTGATGTAGAATAGACTGTGTTTATAAGGGTCAGTATCTTTACAATGATGTAGAATAGACTGTGTTTATAAGGGTCAGTATCTTTACACTGATGTAGAATAGACTGTGTTTATAAGGGTCAGTATCTTTACACTGATGTAGAATAGTCTGTGTTTATAAGGGTCAGTGTCTTTACACTGATGTAGAATAGACTGTGTTTATAAGGGTCAGTATCTTTACACTGATGTGGAATAGTCTGTGTTTATAAGGGTCAGTATCTTTACACTGATGTAGAATAGACTGTGTTTATAAGGGTCAGTGTCTTTACTCTGATGTAGAATAGACTGTTTTTATAAGGGTCAGTGTCTTTACACTGTAGTGTTTGTGGCACAGCACTGACCTTCTCTTATATCCTTGCCTGGAGAACAACAAGAAAAACAGAAGTATATTTCCCCATTGATTTCTGTCCTGCAGTGAGCTCACTGCCCCCTCAGGCATTTTTCACTGAAGCACAGTGTTGTTAGGGCCTTCATTACGGCCGCGTTTCTGAACCCCAGCGCTCCCCGTGATTCATGGTGAGATGAGCTCCCCCTCTGGCAAAGTTTTTTTACATCAGAATACAGCAGTCTGACATTACTGTGCGAAACATGAACAAATACAGCTTAGATCACCACCAAATGCTATGTTATGGCTAAGAAAAGTGCAGTCATTCACGTACACCATAGCTGTTTCATCCTTAGCAGAGCTGGAAGGCTCCAAACCCATGGCTAAATGGTAAGAAACAGAGTATGGTTCCCTAATTGCTGCATTGTTTATTTCAGAACTATGTGGTTTCATTTTCACACGAGCACAGTGGGACAGTTATAAGCCTGCATGGGTTACATTCCAAACCCTGGACACCGGGAAAGCCGTGGCACAACCATCATACTAATCTCCTCTTCAAATAAAAAATGCACAAGTAATTCAATACAAAATGGTCATTTTTATCATTGTGCCATAATCTTGGACAGTCAAATTAAGAGTCAAAACTGGCTTTATGAAAGGAAAGTTTCCCAGTACTGTATTGTTTATTTTTTGGTTAATTGTGCCTGAGCATTTGAGTAAACATTTACATTTGTTAAACAGTTACATTTGTTAACATATTTTAGGTCTAAACCAATTGCACACCCTGCAGGACTGTTCTCTCAACTTCCCATAGAGATGTATGTTAATTGTATTTAAGTGCTATTCATGGCTCACCGGTTCACATTTCTGTCATCTCGTGTTTGGAAACATGTTGAGTGGCATCCAACTAACTATCTAACCCTAACCCTAACCCTAACCCTAACCCCTAACCCTAACACCTAACCCTAACCCTAACCCCTAACCCCTAACCCCTAACCCTAACCCATCAACATAGAGAATAGGAGCTTTCTGAATTCCATTCACACTATCAGCACTACGTTCCCTCCTGACATCAACAGCTAATGCAATGCACATATCTGCAGGTTTCTCTCATCTACAGGCAATAGTCTGCCAAGTGTCAAACTGCAAAGAGGAGGCTTCCACTCCTCTTTTGGAGGCTTTGGGCAGAAGCTGGGTGAGCAGTGATCACATGCTCCATGCCATGCTGGATAACCTCCCACCTGTCAGGAAATGAAAAGCCTGTGTGGGCGGAATGGCCTGTCCTCTTCACTACACACTCTTTTCTTCTTTAAAACATCCTGGGCCCCCACGTTAGAAAAGCCAGGACTGTGTTCGTCAAATCATCTCCAGAACTTTCTGGACCCTGAAGGTTGTTTCTTGAGAATTTTTGTGTCCCCATTATAACCTCTTGGGTCCAAAAATGTCCCGTTATTCATAAACAGCTCAGAGATGTAGGTTTATCACAGACAATTCATTAAGCCAAGCAGACTAAAAACAAAGTGGAAACATGTCATCAACTCGATGAAGATATTTTATTGATGTAACTATCACATTTTGATTTTTTTCTATAAAACCTACCTGTGCTTCTTGACTGTGGTATGAGTGAATGTATTGGGTCCTGATTGAGAGTTGAGGTGCTTCTCATTAATAAGGGGTGAAAGTAAGCCATGTAAGTAGTGTAGTGTGGCTTAAACGGAGGCCCTTGTGCATTTTGCAGAGCCCAAAATGCCCTGGAACTACATAAGCCTTCAGATACACAGATATGACATAAGGCAAGGATATAAGAACAGAGGAGCACCATTAATCTTCATAGTTTTCAAAGCCTCTGAAATATGATTGCTGTATGTTTCACTGGAGTGTTCCTTTTGTGATCACAATTAAATAGATTCAATGTAACAACAGTATTTGATTCTGTACACATAATTGATGTGGTGTCAAATATACAGCAAATGTTACATATGTGTAAATATATGAATCATTTGTAAGCACATGATGAAAACGTGTCCCCGGGAAAGAACTCCTGTATATATTTATATAAATCCATAAGGACTGGCAACACTTCATAATCTGAGCAGGGAAGGGGTTGGAGACAGCAGAAAGCAGAGGATGATAAGAGATGGAGAGGGAGGGAGGCAGGGATGGTGAGACTCAGTGACTGAAAAGAGAGAGCGAGAGATGAAGGGCAGGCATGAAGGCAGAGGGTGACACTGGAGCACGCAGTCCTTCACAGGCCCATTTCAGGCTTTCGCTCTGGGGCCTGAGTGGAATGCTGAGTGCATCACTGCAGCAGAGAATGTGCAAGGACAGCAGCCTCCAGCCCGGAGTCAGCCTGGATTCAGCCTGTGCTCAGCCCGGACTCAGCTGTGCTCAGCCTGGGCTCAGTCTGAACTCAGCTGTGCTCAGTCTGGACTCAGCCTGTGCTCAGCCTGGACTCAGTCTGGACTCAGTCTGTGCTCAGCCCGGACTCAGTCTGGACTCAGCTGTGTTCAGCCTGGGCTCAGCCTGGACTCAGTCTGGACTCAGCTGTGTTCAGCCTGTGCTCAGCCTGGACTCAGTCTGGACTCAGCTGTGCTCAGTCTGGACTCAGCCTGGACTATTATTATTATTATTATTATTATTATTATGTGTGTAAATAAGCAAACATGCCTGCAAGTCAAATTAATTATGGTGATATCGTGGTATCATCATGATGCTTTGTAACCACTCTGTCCGTGTCACAGCTTCAAAATGTTTTTTTCTTCTTTTAATCTTGGTTTTTGTTTTATTTCATTCTCTCTTATTATTTTATTAACTTCAACTTGAGTTTTAAGACCCTCTGCCATTCCTCAGAGCTGAAATAAGCACTGCTTGCTGTTGCAAGGACAAACTCAGATACAAACAGTCTGAATAAGCACAGACTTGGGATGTAACTAGCTCAGTGACAGCTAGCTTTAGCCACATTTTACCTGCACAACCCTTCATTCAGGTGATTGGCTAGCATCTTTATTTAGTTATCGTCCTAAATCTACTATAGCAGGGCTGGAGAGCCCTGCTATATCAAACAAAAAAATCTAAGTCATGTCATATAATAAACTAAATTCAAATATATCTAGCTTTGCTATCCAGCTAACAGTCACAGAAGCAGGAAAGCTTTGGTTATGCTAGCACCTCAGTCGAGTCTCCACTATCAAGCACTATTATTGCTAAACCTCTGAAGACAGTCAGGAGATATCTAGCTGGCTAGTTAATGTTCTGATATTACTGAGTCAAACAATTCAATGCTTGTAGATAGATATGTTTACACAATTTAACTGTAAAGCCAGAGCTAAACTAGGATGATGTGCTAAAATTTTAAGTATCATTCAACCAATAAACACATTTGTAATTTTTAACTGCTGACATAAACAGAAATTTTGGAGATTTTATGAGAAGTCCTTAAATAGACTGCAGGTGAAATACCTGTACACATATAGGACTACATGTTTTGCAGTATGATCACAAATGCATGTTGTATATAACAGTTATAACACAGGGATAAACATACAATTATTGTGTGTAAATGCGGTTTACTGACAGTGATATAACACACTTATGGTGTATTATATTGTGATAAGTACTGTATGTGCAACCCAGTTTAATATGTAACAACCGAACAAAAAAAGCAACTGACTGTCTTGTGCAGTGCAAAACAGCAGGAAGAAAATGATGTGTTCCAGTATAAATAAACGACAGGAAGTTCATCTGTAACGATCGTCCATACAATCATATTTAAAAGTAATCTAAGTTTAACTTCTTTTTCTTTGCATAGTGGGTGCAATCTCCATTTCTAAATAAAATTAACAACCTACTCCCACTCATCAAATTTGCTCTGCTAAAGCAGATAATAAAATATAATCCAGTATTACTGATTTTAATGTGGTGCCCCAGCCCCTCCCACCTTTGTGATATGTAACACTCTGCATAATTAATTGGCAAGCTTTAGCTGTAATAGAATAGCTGGAAGGCCCTCTCAGTCCTGATACACACCATTAAAATGCAAATCAAGTACTGTGGAATAAAAGGGAGATGTATGTTGTCACACACTGCAGGAGATGAACATTAAACCACATCAGGTCTCTCTGCAGCTTTGCTGTGCTTCTAAGGTCTCTCTAGCCCTCTCAGTCACACAGTGTGTAAAAGACACCATGGGAATCAATGGATTTTCTGTGTTATGATATAAGGGGGACCACAGAAGGGAAAGTGTTTTTAATCCTGTTATTTACACACCCATGCAAACACACACACACACACACACACACACACACACACACACACACACACACAGACCATGCGAGGCGCTACTGAACACTGAACACAGGTGCACACTCTGCAGGAGACACTCTGCACTCTGTTTGTATGTCTCATATTGACCTCCACTCTCAGATATTTACTCAGCTTAGTTTTTAGTCCTGATCCTTTTACACCCATTGATCACTGAGCCTGTCCATGAGCCCAGACACTCGGCTTTGCGCTCCCAAGTGAAATGTCTCACTGTGATATAATCTACAAGCTCACCTGTGCTGGTGCGTGTTAAGGGAAACACGCACCTGTGTACACTATAGGCCTTCAGATCTATATGTGCTTACGACAAAAGGTAAAATAAATCAATATAAAATGCATACTAGCTAAGTTGTATTGTGGCAAAACCATTTAGCAAATATCATTACAGAACAGCACAGCATTCCTAGTTGTTTTTGGAATGATTTTCACTGTTTTTTGGTGCTGCTTTGCTTCTGTCTGAGTGGCAGTACTGTGTGATGTTTCACTACGAAACTGCTCCAGGAAGTGACATCACAGGCATTCAGCACTGTACGATGTTCCACAATGCGCTTCAGTGAGCATGACAGAAACTGCTCCAGGAAGTGACATCACAGGCATCCAGTACACAATACAGTCTGTATTGTGTCTGGCAATATTGCATAGGAAATGTGGACACACGCCAAGTCACTGCTGGTAGAAGTGCATGCCAGACTATTGTTTTTAACATTGAGGACACACGGAGAGGAGAAGGGTGGCTTTGTAGAGAGAGGTACATGGGTTTTCACTCTTGGGCTGTGTTGACAGCATGAAACTTCTGGAAGCAACTGTTTTTGTTTTGTTCTTACACTTAGGATAGGATCAGCACAAATTAAATGAGCTGAAAAGACACATCCAGTCTGTGCATCACTGTGAATGAAAATACTCTCTCCCAGACTGCATTACAATTCACATTCCAAGCCTTATATGTTCACAGTACTTTTCAAGTACCTGTCCAGTGAACGTAAGTGCTGTGAAACAGTGATAATTTTTCTAAATAATAATTAAGGCCCAGACATTACTTATGTATAAAACATGACTTTTGGCCAAATCACATATATTATGCAATGCAAGTAGGGGCCAAATGCAAAATCATTTTACCTCTTTGATCCCTACTCTGTTTATAGATGTTTCAGACAGCATCCAACTGCTGTAAGAGACTACCAAATGTGTGGTTATTAAACGGAAAACCATGTTTATGTAATATAATATGACCAATTTGTTCCATAGAGATAATGGGGTGATTTCTGATGCAAAATGTGTGAACCTGGTTAAACAGGCTAACACGAGGGCGGGAGTCACCTGCAGCTGAATATGTGAAATTCATTAAAGTATGTGTGCATTACTGCTCGAATAATGTCACAATCAGCGAGCTACATCAGAGCACCTGCACCTACGGCTATTCAGTCTGCCAAATGCTTTCACTGAGAGTTAAAGGAACGTTTGGTTTCCAACATGACAGACTCTAATGAGCCCCTAAAATGACATGCGCTACAGGCAAGTGCAGCTCCTACTGCAGTAAGGCAAGGTAGCAGAGTGGAGCTCCTACTGCAGTAAGGCAAGGTAGCAGAGTGCAGCTCCTACTGCAGTAAGGCAAGGTAGCATAGTGGAGCTCCTACTGCAGTAAGGCAAGGTAGCAGAGTGGAGCTCCTACTGCAGTAAGGCAAGGTAGCAGAGTGCAGCTCCTACTGCAGTAAGGCAAGGTAGCAGAGTGGAGCTCCTACTGCAGTAAGGCAAGGTAGCAGAGTGCAGCTCCTACTGCAGTAAGGCAAGGTAGCATAGTGGAGGTCCTACTGCAGTAAGGCAAGGTAGAAGAGTTTACAAACAGTTTAGAAAGTTAATTTTTTTTGTTTTCTGAGCTTGCCAAAGTGTTAGTGCAGATAAAAATGAACAGCTGAATTGAACTGTCAGCCAAATGTAAGGACTGATGCTGACTGAATCCCAGCACAACTTTTAAGAATTTCTGAGCAGAACAAAATTATATTGCATCAAATGTCAAACTTAAGTCAAACTGTAAATGTTGATTGCTTACAGTACATAAGGTGAGCAAGTATGATGCATCTAATTCATTTTCATTTTTTAAGAGAAAAATATAAGCTTACTCATGACAAGTTTATGTAATGATCAAATTCATTGCTGTTGTTTTCAGAGTCAGTGCTTGCAAATCTATGGCAGGCATTGGTTATGCGATTTGTTTCCAGCTCGCTTGGACTGTAGGTCAGACAGAGAGTAAATGTGAAACAGAAAGTGACCCTGTAGCACAGAAAGATATCCATGCTCCTCTGAGATGAGGTGAGCTCAGAGAACTTTTCAAAGCATGTGTTCTGTTTGCTCTTCCTGACTGCAGTCTAATTACTTATGTGTACAACATTCTGGAAGCACCCTGACCCTGAAGGGCCGGCTTGTGTTCTCTTTCCACCTGTAAGCCCGGTTCAATTAACACGCTAACCATGTACAATAAAAGATTGTTATACCTAATATAGACCCCACAAATGCTCCAGCAAAGGAATACTGCATATTTCATTTAATCTGTGTGTATTAGTTTTTGCTTAGATGATTGCTTATTTTGTTATAACACTTTTTATAATGTTATAACACAATTTTGTTATGAGATAAGAACTCCTCAGTCACAAATCAGACAGAGACTCGTGCAGATGAAGATAAATAATAAACATGAGCTTATTATGCAGCAAAGAATCAAGACAAAAAAAAAAGTCATTTTCACACATGAACTCTAGAAAATTTCCGGCGAATAAGGTCCAGACATTTTCCGGAATTGCCCCTTCACACATGTAGCACAGAACTGGAGATTTTCCGTATCAGTTCCGCCCTACTTGAAATAATCTGTTTTGTTTAGGTGAGGGTGGTGCCTTGGTAGAGCGTGCAGGAGGCAAGACATGACGCAAAAAGTACGCTGCAGATATCGCAGTGTTTTGTTTACAGCACATCAAAGATAGTGAACAACACTACCAACTCATCCGTAATGGTGACTGTTTTTGCATTGATATCAATACTACATGTATTTGTTTGTATCCACAATATGAACGAAAGAGTGGAAAGCAATATACAGGCAAGCAGAAAAGAGTATGAAGCAGCTTGCCTCGGATGTTTGCATTCTTCTGGTTTCGCGCCAGTCTCATGATAGAAAAATCTTCAACACACCCACTTGCTTGCTGTGAATTCTCTGGAAAATTACCTGCTGTATTCACACATGGGCTTAACCAGACATTACCCAGACTCTGTACTAGGGAGCTAGCCGGATAAAGTCTGTTTAATGTCCGGTGCTACTGATCTGGACATTTGCACTCACACATACAGCTCCTCCGGGTAATGTCTGGAAAAGTCCAGGGTTGCTGTGCATGTGCGAATGGGGTTTCAGTGTCAAGTACAGGCGAGGGCCAAAGCCAAACACAGCAGTAAATCAGAATCAGAATCCAAAAGGCAAGGTCAAAAAACAAACATGGAAAAATACAACAGGCAGGCAAAAAAGATAACAGGCAGACAAAAATCACAGCAGGCAGGGAAAACAGATACCAGGTGGGTATGAAGCAGTGAAACACTGAGACAAACAGACAGACGGCAAGAGAAACACATGGGGTATAAATACAAAACCTCAGAAGGGTAAGAGGCAACAGGTGAGCAGGGAAACAGGTGCACAATGGAACACATGACGCAATCAGGTAATAGGGCAGACAGAGAAGCGTGGGTGAAGCTGACAAACGAGAAACTAAAAACAAAAGCACACAGAAACACATGAAACAAAAACAAAAGCAACCAAAACAAAACTGGCTACAAAGCCACAGTACTGACATACATATATGATAGAAATATAGAAATTCCACACAAAAATAAAGAAACTGAGAAACATTTGCTGGCTTGACTGCATTACCAAAAACTTGCAAAAATCTACTTTCTTTTTTGGTAAGAAAGAATCTCGCAGAATAAGTAAGTCCTTTCTCCTTCCCAGCCCAGTCTGCTCCACTCAGCACAGTGGAGCTGCTGGTGCAAAAGAAACAGATGGCAATCTGAAGCACATTACTGCGGTCTGTCCTGCTCTGAAACACATTACTGCGGTCTGTCCTGCTCTGAAACACATTACTGCGGTCTGTCCTGCTCTGAAGCACATTACTGCGGTCTGTCCTGCTCTGAAACACATTACTGCGGTCTGTCCTGCTCTGAAACACATTACTGCGGTCTGTCCTGCTCTGAAACACATTACTGCGGTCTGTCCTGCTCTGAAACACATTACTGCGGTCTGTCCTGCTCTGAAGCACATTACTGCGGTCTGTCCTGCTCTGAAACACATTACTGCGGTCTGTCCTGCTCTGAAACACATTACTGCGGTCTGTCCTGCTCTGAAACACATTAATGCGGTCTGTCCTGCTCTGAAACACGTTACTGCAGTCTGTCCTGCTCTGAAGCACATTACTGCGGTCTGTCCTGCTCTGAAACACATTACTGCGGTCTGTCCTGCTCTGAAACACATTACTGCGGTCTGTCCTGCTCTGAAAGACATTACTGAGGTCTGTCCTGCTCTGAAACACATTACTGCGGTCTGTCCTGCTCTGAAGCACATTAATGCGGTCTGTCCTGCTCTGAAACACATTACTGCAGTCTGTCCTGCTCTGAAACACATTACTGCGGTCTGTCCTGCTCTGAAACACATTACTGCGGTCTGTCCTGCTCTGAAACACATTACTGCGGTCTGTCCTGCTCTGAAACACATTACTGCGGTCTGTCCTGCTCTGAAACACATTACTGCGGTCTGTCCTGCTCTGAAACACATTACTGCGGTCTGTCCTGCTCTGAAACACATTACTGCGGTCTGTCCTGCTCTGAAGCACATTACTGCGGTCTGTTCTGCTCTGAAGCACATTACTGCGGTCTGTCCTGCTCTGAAACACATTACTGCGGTCTGTCCTGCTCTGAAACACATTACTGAGGTCTGTCCTGCTCTGAAGGCTGCCATGATCAGTGTAAGCTCTGTCAAGGGAGGCCAGGGCATCTGAAAACCAGAAGGGATCCCTTACACAGATCCCTTACAGAGATCCCTTACACAGACCCCTGACAGAGATCCCTTATACAGATCCCTTACAGAGATCCTTATACAGATCCCTTACAGAGATCCCTTACACAGATCCCTTACAGAGATACCTTACACAGACCCCTGACAGAGATCCTTACACAGATCCCTTACAGAGATCTCTTACACAGACCCCTGACAGAGACCCTTACACAGATCCCTTACAGAGATCCCTTACACAGATCCCTTACAGAGATACCTTACACAGACCCCTGACAGAGGTACTTACACAGATCCCTTACTGAGATCACTTACAGAGGTACCTTACACAGACCCCTGACAGAGATACTTACACAGATCCCTTACTGAGATCCCTTACACAGATCCCTTACAGAGATACCTTACACAGATCCTTTACAGAGATCCTTATAAAGATCCCTTACACTGATCCCTTACAGAGATCCTTACACAAATCCTTTACAGAGATCTTTTACACAGATCCCTTACAGAGATACCTTACACAGATCCCTTACAGAGATCCTTACACAGATCCCTTATAGAGATACCTTACACAGACCCCTGACAGAGATCCTTACATAGATCCTTTACAGAGATCTGTTACACAGATCCCTTACAGATATCCTTACACAGATCCCTTACAGAGATCCCTTACACAGACCCCTCACAAAGATCCTCACACACATCCCTTACACAGATCCCTTACACAGATCCCTTACATAGATCCTAACACAGATCCCTTACAGAGATATCTTACACAGATCCCTTACAGAGATCCTTACACAGATCCCTTACAGAGATCCCTTACACAGATCCTTACACAGATCCCTTACAGAGATCCTTACACAGATCCCTTACAGAGATCCCTTACACAGATCCTTACACAGATCCCTTACAGAGATCCGTTACACAGATCCCTTACATAGATCCTAACACAGATCCCTTACAGAGATATCTTACACAGATCCTTACACAGATCCCTTACATAGATCCTTACACAGATCCCTTAAAGAGATATCTTACAGAGATCCCTTACACAGATCCCTTACATAGATCCCTTTCACAGATCCCTTACATAGATCCCTTACAGAGATACCTTACACAGATCCCTTACAGAGATCCCTTACACAGATCCCTTACATAGATCCTAACACAGATCCCTTACAGAGATATTTTACACAGATCCCTTACATAGATCCCTTTCACAGATCCCTTACATAGATCCCTTACAGAGATATCTTACACAGATCCTTACACAGATCCCTTACACAGATCCCTTACATAGATCCTAACACAGATCCCTTACAGAGATATCTTACACAGATCCCTTACAGAGATCCTTACACAGATCCTTACACAGATCCCTTACAGAGATCCTTACACAGATCCCTTACAGAGATCCCTTACACAGATCCTTACACAGATCCCTTACAGAGATCTGTTACACAGATCCCTTACATAGATCCTAACACAGATCCCTTACAGAGATATCTTACACAGATCCTTACACGGATCCCTTACATAGATCCTAACACGGATCCCTTACAGAGATATCTTACACAGATCCTTACACAGATCCCTTACAGAGATATCTTACACAGATCCCTTACAGAGATCCTTACACAGATCCCTTACAGAGATCCCTTACACAGATCCCTTACATAGATCCTAACACAGATCCCTTACAGAGATATCTTACACAGATCCTTACACAGATCCCTTACAGAGATCCCTTGCATAGATCCCTTACACAGATCCTTACACAGATCCCTTACAGAGATCCTCTGAATCACAGCCATCCTCTGTTGCCACAGGGCCAGAGGCATCAAATATGGAGGAATGCTGAGCATTCCTCTACATAAAATACCAAATGAGGACTGGTACATAAGTGAAATATCCACACTAAAACCAGCATCATGCCTCCCCCATATGCCTGCACAGTCTCTCTGACAAAATATTTTGCTTCCTCTGAAGCATCTGCGCTATTTTAATACATTTTCAAAATGAAATCCAGTTCCTTCAGATTCGTTTTTTGTAAGTAGTTTATAATCAAATAACACCCCCTCACAAAGAGATAATTGTTGCTTTGGTTGGTAATAACGGTGTGTGAAGCAGCCTCTGGCTCTGGGGTATGTGTTCAAATAAACTCAGATTGGGAGGATAATTCTTATTTCAAATGACATAATGCCACACCCTCAGAGAGAGAGAGAGAGAGCTGTCTTTGCTAATGCTCTAATGAGATAAAAGCAAAGCATAAGTAATTTTGGCTCTCTTCCACTTTGAAAAAAAAAAAAAACTCTTGCAATGATTTTTGGAGTTAAAGTTTTTAAATGTCTACAGGTCCAATACAATGAAAAATTCCAAAGGGGAAAAATCCAAATCTGATGATTCTATAAACAGGTGACAAACTGAAATACAAACTGAAGACAAACTGTATATGGAGTGAATTAACAATGTAAGATGTTCTCTATACATCTTGTAAATAGTATAAAATACTACTTGGTCATTCAGCAAATGGAAGGGATTGAGAGTGGTGTTTCACACTGCTTGGGGAATTTATTACAGCTGAAACCCATGAAATAATTGTGAAGCCACAGCTGAAGCTTTGTTTAAGCTAAGCTCGAGCCACAGCCGAAGCTTTGTTTAAGCTAAGCTCGAGCCACAGCCGAAGCTTTGTTTAAGCTAAGCTCGAGCCACAGCCGAAGCTTTGTTTAAGCTAAGCTCGAGCCACAGCCGAAGCTTTGTTTAAGCTAAGCTCGAGCCACAGCCGAAGCCTTGTTTAAGCTAAGCTCGAGCCACAGCCGAAGCTTTGTTTAAGCTAAGCTCGAGCCACAGCCGAAGCTTTGTTTAAGCTAAGCTCGAGCCACAGCCGAAGCCTTGTTTAAGCTAAGCTCGAGCCACAGCCGAAGCTTTGTTTAAGCTAAGCTCGAGCCACAGCCGAAGCTTTGTTTAAACTAAGCTCGAGCCACAGCTGAAGCTTTGTTTAAGCTAAGCTCGAGCCACAGCCGAAGCCTTGTTTAAGCTAAGCTCGAGCCACAGCCGAAGCTTTGTTTAAGCTAAGCTCAAGCCACAGCTGAAGCTTTGTTTAAGCTAAGCTCATCCATTTCCTTCATCTGCAGCTGGGGATGCTTGCTGATTGAATGTCATAGATATGTTGTTTTCATGTATGATAAAAATTTGTGTTTCAGCAGTGCATCTAGACTGAAATTAAGTAAATCACATTCACTGTAAGAAAATGCATTTTAAGAGAGTGCAGTGGTGCTGTGTGTATGAGTTGATTAAGTCACCAGAAAGATGAATATCACTGATGAGAGCTGGAGGAAAATCATGTAAATACGGCTGATTGTAGCTTCAAAAACTGCAAAAACACAGTGTCCCTTGGGGATTGGCCGTGCAGCAAAGACCACAGAGCTTTAACGGAAGGATATAAGATTTAACACTATATTCCAAGCAGGGCTTACTGTGTTAGTTTCTCATTTTCATGTTTAGATCAATCCCAGAAGTTCTGATCCTCATAGGATGTCATGTCAGTGTTTTTAATATACATCCCCCAGAACAAATACTGCATGCATGAAGAACTCTGACAGGTAAGACTGGGATACACACAGACTGTATGTATGAAGAACTCTGACAGGTAAGACTGGGATACACACAGACTGTATGTATGAAGAACTCTGACAGGTAAGACTGGGATACACACAGACTGTATGTATGAAGAACTCTGACAGGTAAGACTGGGATACACACAGACTGTATGTATGAAGAACTCTGACAGGTAAGACTGGGATACACACAGACTGTATGTATGAAGAACTCTGACAGGTAAGACTGGGATACACACAGACTGTATGTATGAAGAACTCTGACAGGTAAGACTGGGATACACACAGACTGTATGTATGAAGAACTCTGACAGGTAAGACTGGGATACACACAGACTGTATGTATGAAGAACTCTGACAGGTAAGACTGGGATACACACAGACTGTATGTATGAAGAACTCTGACAGATAAGACTGGGATACACACAGACTGTATGTATGAAGAACTCTGAAAGGTAAGACTGGGATACACACAGACTGTATGTATGAAGAACTCTGACAGGTAAGACTGGGATACACACAGACTGTATGTATGAAGAACTCTGACAGATAAGACTGGGATACACACAGACTGTATGTATGAAGAACTCTGAAAGGTAAGACTGGGATACACACAGACTGCATGCATGAAGAACTCTGAAAGGTAAGACTGGGATACACACAGACTGTATGTATGAAGAACTCTGAAAGGTAAGACTGGGATACACACAGACTGTATGTATGAAGAACTCTGACAGGTAAGACTGGGATACACACAGACTGTATGCATGAAGAACTCTGACAGGTAAGACTGGGATACACACAGACTGTATGTATGAAGAACTCTGAAAGGTAAGACTGGGATACACACAGACTGTATGTATGAAGAACTCTGAAAGGTAAGACTGGGATACACACAGACTGTATGTATGAAGAACTCTGACAGGTAAGTCTGGGATACACACAGACTGTATGTATGAAGAACTCTGAAAGGTAAGACTGGGATACACACAGACTGCATGCATGAAGACCTCTGACAGGTAAGACTGGGATACACACAGACTGTATGTATGAAGAACTCTGAAAGGTAAGACTGGGATACACACAGGCTGTATGTATGAAGAACTCTGACAGGTAAGACTGGGATACACACAGACTGTATGCATGAAGAACTCTGAACGGTAAGACTGGGATACACACAGAGTATTGTAATACACAGCTGCAGTAAAGGGATACTGTCCTATTCTGACAGTCACTTTACAAGTTTCAGTACTGAACTAGAAAAGACTTATTTAATGAAACCTCTCATTTGCACCTAATGTACTTATGGAGCTCTTCTAAGCTGTTATCTCATTTAAAGAACAATTTTCTTTATCTGATTCTTATGTGAAATAATAAAACGTCATCAGCTTTTCAAACACTGTAAATGTGAAGCATTCATGCATGCCTTTTTTTATGCGGCCTGACTGTATTGATGTTGACGTTCACCCAGTGAGGATGTTCCAGATCTTTCCTGCATGGCAAATGATCACACACAACAAAAACACCATATTTCATTCCTATTGCACACATCCACACATTTCCAGTTGGTGAGGTTTGCATGCACTCCTCAGCCAGTCTTACATTCCCTCAGTGAGTGGAAGCATGCATAAGTGTGGCCTTATCTCTGAATACTGCCATCATACTCACACAGCCCTGCTTCCACCCAGGACCTGAGCTGAGTTTACTATCAACAGAGAACTGATGCTATGGATCTGATAACTCTGCACATCTAAGAGGAGGAACATCAGAGTGCAGCTCAGATTTAACAGGTAGTACTATACTGTGCGCTCGCTCGCTGATGCCATCACAGTGATTACTCTGTGAAGACGAGCACAAAACAAACATGCTTTTTTATTTAGCAGAAATGAAGGAGAGATTGTGATCTGCACTGTTCTGTGCCTCCCGTACAGGCTGTGCAGCTCGCAGATACAGAGGAGCTCTGCCTTTTGTAGTAAGCTGGAAATGTTCTACCCTGGGACTGTAATAAAGCCGAGAAGTGCTCCTTCACTCCCCATAAAACAAGAACCATCTCCAGCATCTACAGAGAACTTTAGCTTTATTACCTTTATTATATTTTCATGTAATTCAACTGGGAGAAGGTCAGTCCCAGCAGTTCATTGTGTTTGCTGAGGTGGAGCCTGGCTGTACTGAGGCCAGTCCCAGCAGTTCATTGTGTTTGCTGAGGTGGAGCCTGGCTGTACTGAGGTCAGTCCCAGCAGTTCATTGTGTTTGCTGAGGTGGAGCCTGGCTGTACTGAGGCCAGTCCCAGCAGTTCATTGTGTTTGCTGAGGTGGAGCCTGGCTGTACTGAGGTCAGTCCCAGCAGTTCATTGTGTTTGCTGAGGTGGAGCCTGGCTGTACTGAGGCCAGTCCCAGCAGTTCATTGTGTTTGCTGAGGTGGAGCCTGGCTGTACTGAGGTCAGTCCCAGCAGTTCATTGTGTTTGCTGAGGTGGAGCCTGGCTGTACTGAGGTCAGTCCCAGCAGTTCATTGTGTTTGCTGAGGTGGAGCCTGGCTTTACTGAGGTCAGTCCCAGCAGTTCATTGTGTTTGCTGAGGTGGAGCCTGGCTTTACTGAGGTCAGTCCCAGCAGTTTATTGTGTTTGCTGAGGTGGAGCCTGGCTTTACTGAGGTCAGTCCCAGCAGTTCATTGTGTTTGCTGAGGTGGAGCCTGGCTGTACTGAGGTCAGTCCCAGCAGTTCATTGTGTTTGCTGAGGTGGAGCCTGGCTGTACTGAGGTCAGTCCCAGCAGTTCGTGGCGCATGCTGAGGTGGAGTCTGGCTGTACTGAGGTCAGTCCCAGCGGTTCGTGGCACATGCTGAGGTGGAGCTTGGCTGTACTGAGGTCAGTCCCAGCGGTACGTGGCACATGCTGAGGTGGAGCCTGGCTGTACTGAGGTCAGCCCCAGAGGTTCGTGGCGCATGCTGAGGTGGAGCCTGGCTGTATTGAGGTCAGTGCCAGCGGTTCGTGGCACATGCTGAGGTGGAGTCTGGCTGTTCTGAGGTCAGTCCCAGCGGTTGGTGGTGGGAAATCACCCCCTCTTCTCTGGCTGTTATGACAGCGTGCCTCCCAAAAGCTGCTGTTGTTATCTCAACTTTTCAGAGCTCGCATTTCCCACATGCACCCACGCTACCCAGCGAGGACAAAGAGCTGATCTCAGTGACTCTGGGAACTGGGAGAGATTACACACTCCGCACACACTGTGTGGGAGCTGCTGGGTCTGCCAGCCTCCTGTGACACGCTGTCAGAGCCTGGCTACTGAGCACTGTCTCAGCCAGGGGAACAGTGCACATACAGCATGGAGGAAGAGCAGGGTCTGCCTGCAGGCTGCCTCTGATCGGCCGAGGACCTGGCGCCTAACAGAAACCGTAGTCTGATTTTGTCGCAAAGTATTGATTGTGCATTAATGTAACCCAATCAAGTTAATGAGTCACAGTTCCTCATAGCTCCACCCCCCCTATGAAACCTATGCCCACACTTACTCCTTACTGCCCCCGACCCACAGCCCTCTTCCTCTAATTAATAATAATTCCGCAGAATACTATTAACAGTGGTACAGCTTACCGTAGCTGTCCTCATGCTGCCAGGAAGTTAAGAAAAGTTTTGAAGAAAGGTTTAGATAAAGTCACTTTAAAAGTATATAAGGTAACATTCGGTCCCCTAAATGAGATGAGAATTCAGTCAGAGATTGTTGAAGGAAAAATACGCAGTCAAAACAGTCCGGTCTCAAGCCCTCCGCACTCTCCAGGCTTAATGGCACGGACATTTCTCAGGAGTCGAGCTTCAGTCTGTAAACAACCTGAGCTCAGGTTGCAGATGAGCTACAGATGCATAGATCACTGTGAGGGCTGGCAGGGGGCCGGCGGTGGCACACACCACACACACCACACAAACCTTACACACCACACACACCACACACACCTTACACACCACACACACCTCACACACCTCACACACCTTAACACACCCACACACACACACACACACCTTACACACCTCACACACCACACACACCACACACACCACACAAACCTTACACACCACACACACCACACACACCTTACACACCACACACACCTCACACACCACACACACCTCACACACCTCACACACCACACACACCACACACACCTCACACACCTCACACACCTCACACACCTCACACACCTCACACACCTCACACACCACACAAACCTTACACACCTCACACACCACACACACCTCACACACCTTACACACCTCACACACCACACACACCACACACACCTCACACACCTTACACACCACACACACCACACAAACCTTACACACCTCAACACCCACACACACCACACACACCTCACACACCTTACACACCTCACCACACAACCCACCTCACACACCTCACACACCACACACACCACAAACCTCACACACCTACACACCACACACACACCACACACACCTCACACACCTTACACACCTCACCACCTCACAGGACCTCACACACCTCACACACATCTCACAGACCTCACACACCACACACACCTCGCACACCACACACACACCACACACAACACACACACCACAGACTCACCCACCCACCACACACCTCGCCACACCACACACACCTCACACACCAACAACCACACACACCACACACAACACATACACCACACACACCTCACACACCTCACACACCTCACACACCACACACACACCTCACACACCTCGCACACCACACACACCATGCACACCTCGCACACCACACACCACCTCACACACCACGCACACCTCGCACACCACACACACCTCACAGACCACACACACCTCGCACACCTCACACACCACACACACCTCGCACACCACACACACCTCACACATCTACCACCACACACACACCTCAAACACACCACACCACACAACCTCACACACCACACACCCACACACAACTTACACACCTACCACACCACACACACACATACACACACAACAACCTTACACACCTCACACACCACGCACACCTCACACACCACACACACCTCGCACACCTCACACACACACCACACACACCTTACACACCTCACACACCACACACATCTCACACACCACACACACCTCACACACCTCGCACACACCACACACACCTTACACACCACACACACGACACACACCTCATTCTGTAGCATATAAAGCTGTGACAGTGGAGAGAGGCAGAGAGCAGAGGCAAAGAGACAGAGAACGGGAGATGGAGAGACAGAAAGACAGACAGAGAGAGACAGAGAATGGGAGATGGAGAGACAGAAAGACAGACAGAGAGAGACAGATGGACAGACTGACACACAGCTGTGGGTGGCATCCTGAGGCCACACAGCTGAGGGACACTTCTCCCTGTCCTCAGTACCAAAGAGAGCTGTAGCTTTGCTTTTACAGTGCATACCAAATCCATATTTAATGATCTCCTTCTTATCTTACAATAATTAAATGCCACTGCCTTAAGCTGGGTTGTCACAAATGTCACTACCTTAAGTACTCAACAATGCAGCGGTCTTCAAAACATGGAATGTAGCGCAACACACAAATACACGTATACATGCGCTAACATACACACAGAATAACACACACATACACACACCTATAAAAACACATATATGCATGCTTACACACACATACACATACAAACACACACATAAACACAAGCAAACATTTGCACACATGCACATACAAATGCAAGCACTCATACACACACATGTAAATTCTGTATACAACTGTCAACTTTTTTGTAAATTAAAACACAAAAAATACAATAATGTAAAGTAAAATACTTTCAGATTGTATTGGAATTGGATGAAACTGTCAAACGACATAACGATCAATAAGAGAGAAAAGTCTGTGAGGTATTCAATTAGCAGACAGAGAGAGTGCTGCTGCGGCAGTATTTCAGACATGGTTTTGCTGCTGCTTGCCAGTGCAATTCTCCTCATCACATCCCCGAAGGGTCCCTGCGATGCTTTGGACCCATCAAGCGAAACTGACTCCATCAAACCCCATTGATTAGGGCGCCAGGGCTGCGACTGGAGGAGGCCACAGCTGTGCGCGCCACTGATGGATATTTAAATGAACTTTATAGGAGAGGGAGGCAAGAACATGTCACTTTCAGGGGCAACTTTTGGTCTCCTGATATTCAGGTTCTGCAAATGGATTTTTAACAATTTAATGAAATACTTTAATGAAATACTTCATTTGACACATCACTACTGGAAAAATAGCCTACATCACCTGTTGTGACACCCTACTGGAGACATATTTAGGCATTTATGTTTTCTGTTGGCATTCCTTCGTATATAGTATATACAGTATTAGAACTTCATCAGACAGGGAAACCCAGTGTTAGAACGTCATCAGACAGGGAAACCCAGTGTTAGAACGTCATCAGACAGGGAAACCCAGTGTTAGAACGTCATCAGACAGGGAAACCCAGTGTTAGAACGTCATCAGACAGGGAAACCCAGTGTTAGAACTTCATCAGACAGGGAAACCCAGTGTTAGAACTTCATCAGACAGGGAAACCCAGTGTTAGAACGTCATCAGACAGGGAAACCCAGTGTTAGAACGTCATCAGACAGGGAAACCCAGTGTTAGAACTTCATCAGACAGGGAAACCCAGTGTTAGAACTTCATCAGACAGGGAAACCCAGTGTTAGAACTTCATCAGACAGGGAAACCCAGTGTTAGAACGTCATCAGACAGGGAAACCCAGTGTTAGAACTTCATCAGACAGGGAAACCCAGTGTTAGAACGTCATCAGACAGGGAAACCCAGTGTTATGCATTGCTTTGGAACAACACAGTATTTTGTTTTGCTTACAAGCTTACACCATAATTTACGCACAGACCTGAGTGCAGGCTCTTGTGCTACCTTCTCCATCGTCTCTTGTTTATGATGATGCAGTCTAAAATAGGAAAGTATTTCAGGAGCTGCAACCAGTTTCTGCTGTGAGCAATACACAAATGCAGTCTCTATAACATAAACCTGGACTGCTATTATGGTAATCATATTAAGGATACATGAATGAAAAAAATAATTTTACTCTTATGTAAAAGGATGTTATGTAACACAAGTACATTAAACCTACCACAATTACTTTTTGGGAAGGAGGCCAATGAACAGTAAAAAGTGCTTTGGTAGAAGATCCAGAATGTTCCATTTGAGGAAAAGAGTAGTAATTCAACAGGCTTTTAAAGTGGAATGCAACTTTCTGAATGCTGTCCAAAAATCTGAAAATGTACTGGCACATTAATCCATTCAGACTTCAGGTGTTCATCTCCATTACACGGAAACCTCATTTTCCTCTCCACATATAATCTAAAAATGAATTTGATGTATTGTGTGCAATGTGAGTTTTTAATGTGTACCTTTTAATTTAATATACATATAGCTGGGCCTCTGTAAACAGACTGAACTGCTTCTGTTTTACAAAACTAACAGTCTTTTTCAATAAAGATGAATTGATATGATTTTGTTGTTCTTTCAGCCGTATCATTCGCATATGTATCTGATTTAAAGATGTTACATACATATATATATATTCCCATCCATTTCAATATTGTTGCAGAATAACAAGGAACCTTAATTTAGTTTGCATGGCACATTTTTGACTATTTATCCAATTACATGATAGCTGGCTATGAGGTTCAAGTAAGCACCCATCACTGTCTTCCATGGTTCAGACTGCAGTGTGTGAAAGGCTGAGTATCATGCAAAATGTATTAGCGAGTGTGTCTGTACTATAATGAGTATCAGGGAGTGTGTGTCTGTACTATAATGAGTGTATCAGGGAGTGTGTGTCTGTACTATAATGAGTGTACCAGGGAGTGTGTGTCTGTACTGTAATGAGTGTATCAGGGAGTGTGTGTCTGTACTGTAATGAGTGTATCAGGGAGTGTGTACTATAATGAGTATCATGGAGCGTGTGTGTACTGTAATGAGTGTATTAGCGAGTGTGTCTGTACTGTAATGAGTGTATCAGGGAGTGTGTGTCTGTACTGTAATGAGTGTATCAGGGAGTGTGTACTATAATGAGTATCATGGAGTGTGTGTGTACTGTAATGAGTGTATTAGCGAGTGTGTCTGTACTGTAATGAGTGTATCAGGGAGTGTGTGTCTGTACTATAATGAGTGTATCAGGGAGTGTGTACTGTAATGAGTGTATCAGGGATTGTGTGTCTGTACTATAATGAGTGTATCAGGGAGTGTGTACTATAATGAGTATCAGGGAGTGTGTGTGTACTGTAATGAGTGTATTAGCGAGTGTGTCTGTACTATAATGAGTGTATCAGTGTATGTTTCTGCTGCCCAAGGCTAGGAAGCAGTTTCTAGCTGCCTAAAACATTGTGCTAATCCTCGTTCCTCAATCCTCTTGTTCCATCAGCCGTGGACCGCATGGGGGACGCCTTCTGCCAGAGTTCAGGATGTGTGCGGTTGATTTCAGGCCATTAGCAGCCTGGTTGGCTCAGTGGGTTGAGCTCAGTGTTACTGTATCCTGTACAGTATATTTCAGGTCATTAGCACATATCACAGCGCTCTGCCTCGCACTGTGGGCTGAGCTCAGTGTTTCTGCATGCAATTACACCCCCGCCGTGCAAAACAACAGATTTAATGGGTGCCACCACAAAACCACCCGCCACTGCCTGTAACTGTGCACCACCCCCCGCCCCCCCAGCTGTCTGTCGATCCCCCTCCCCTCCACCGCAGACACACACACAACAGCAAACACGCTGAGCCCACTGCAGCCCTATTACACTGATCTGGGATTCCCTCTGGCCCCACAAGGCTTAAATATTATCTCTGTTGTCATAGCGATATGAAGTGTCTGTAGCAGGCAGTCTGGCTGCTGCAGGGAGCAGCAGTGTGGTGTGAGGGTTAGGGACTAACTCAGAGGTTGCAGGTTTGAGTCCCAGGAGGGCACTGCTGTTGTACCTGGGGGCAAAGTACTTCACCTGAGTGTCTTCAGTAAAAATCCTGCAGTATAAGTGGACAGAGTGTAAAAACTGGAAGCTGTGTAAGCCATTCTGAATAAGGGCTCTTGCTAATGTAATGTTAGCATTGCAGAAAGGGTTAGGCTGCGATGTCATTTCTGAATAAGTCCCTAAATGTGATGTAATGTCTTGCAATACATGAAGCAATTACAGACCACATGGCTAATGCAAGTTGCAAATCGTTGTGTATATGAGCATCATAAGCAGGCAAAAGGAATGCACACGCTTTTCCAGTGTAAGGGAATGCACACGCTTTTCCAGTGTAAGGGAATGCACACGCTTTTCCAGTGTAAGGGAATGCACACGCTTTTCCTGTGTAAGGGAATGCACACGCTTTTCCAGTGTAAGGGAATGCACACACTTTTCCTGTGTAAGGGAATGCACATGCTTTTCCAGTGTAAGGGAATGCACACGCTTTTCCAGTGTAAGGGAATGCACACGCTTTTCCAGTGTAAGGGAATGGACAATGTCCCAGTGTAAGGGAATGGACACTGTCCCAGTGTAAGGGAATGCACACGCTTTTCCAGTGTAAGGGAATGGACAATGTCCCAGTGTAAGGGAATGGACACTGTCCCAGTGTAAGGGAATGCACACGCTCTTCCAGTGTAAGGGAATGCACACGCTTTTCCAGTGTAAGGGAATGGACAATGTCCCAGTGTAAGGGAACAGACACTGTCCCAATGTAAGGGAATGCACACTGTCCCAGTGTAAGGGAACAGACACTGTCCCAGTGTAAGGGAACAGACACTGTCCCAGTGTAAGGGAATGCACACTGTCCCAGTGTAAGGGAACAGACACTGTCCCAGTGTAAGGGAATGCACACTGTCCCAGTGTAAGGGAACAGACACTGTCCCAGTGTAAGGGAATGCACACTGTCCCAGTGTAAGGGAATGGACACTGTCCCAGTGTAAGGGAATGCACACTGTCCCAGTGTAAGGGAATGCACACTGTCCCAGTGTAAGGGAACAGACACTGTCCCAGTGTAAGGGAATGGACACTGTCCCAGTGTAAGGGAATGCACACTGTCCCAGTGTAAGGGAACAGACACTGTCCCAGTGTAAGGGAATGGACATTGTCCCAGTGTAAGGGAACAGACACTGTCCCAGTGTAAGGGAATGCACACTGTCCCAATGTAAGGGAATGCACACTGTCCCAGTGTAAGGGAACAGACACTGTCCCAGTGTAAGGGAATGCACACTGTCCCAGTGTAAGGGAATGGACACTGTCCCAGTGTAAGGGAATGCACACTGTCCCAGTGTAAGGGAACAGACACTGTCCCAGTGTAAGGGAATGCACACTGTCCCAGTGTAAGGGAATGCACACTGTCCCAGTGTAAGGGAATGCACACTGTCCCAGTGTAAGGGAATGCACACTGTCCCAATGTAAGGGAACAGACACTGTCCCAGTGTAAGGGAACGGACACTGTCCCAGTGTAAGGGAACAGACACTGTCCCAGTGTAAGGGAATGCACACTGTCCCAGTGTAAGGGAATGCACACTGTCCCAGTGTAAGGGAATGCACACTGTCCCAGTGTAAGGGAACAGACACTGTCCCAGTGTAAGGGAATGCACACTGTCCCAGTGTAAGGGAATGCACACTGTCCCAGTGTAAGGGAATGCACACTGTCCCAGTGTAAGGGAACGGACACTGTCCCAGTGTAAGGGAACAGACACTGTCCCAGTGTAAGGGAATGCACACTGTCCCAGTGTAAGGGAATGCACACTGTCCCAGTGTAAGGGAATGCACACTGTCCCAGTGTAAGGGAATGCACACTGTCCCAGTGTAAGGGAATGCACACTGTCCCAGTGTAAGGGAACAGACACTGTCCCAGTGTAAGGGAATGCACACTGTCCCAGTGTAAGGGAACAGACACTGTCCCAGTGTAAGGGAATGCACACTGTCCCAATGTAAGGGAATGCACACTGTCCCAGTGTAAGGGAATGCACACTGTCCCAGTGTAAGGGAACAGACACTGTCCCAATGTAAGGGAATGCACACTGTCCCAGTGTAAGGGAACAGACACTGTCCCAATGTAAGGGAATGCACACTGTCCCAGTGTAAGGGAACAGACACTGTCCCAGTGTAAGGGAACAGACACTGTCCCAATGTAAGGGAATGCACACTGTCCCAGTGTAAGGGAATGCACACTGTCCCAGTGTAAGGGAACAGACACTGTCCCAGTGTAAGGGAATGGACACTGTCCCAGTGTAAGGTAATGGACACTGTCCCAGTGTAAGGGAATGGACACTGTCCCAGTGTAAGGGAATGGACACTGTCCCAGTGTAAGGTAATGGACACTGTCCCAATTATGTTTTCCCCTACCCCCAATTTTTACTATTTCCCATTAAGGAAAAAACCAAGTTCACATCTATGAAATCTATCTTAATTCATAATTCATAATTAATTCAAAACAATACGGCATAGTGTTTACTTGTATTTTTCTGCCAGAACAGACAGTCATTTGTGAAATGTTATCCTCACCCTCTGGCTGGTGACATTTAAGTACTGTTAGGTTCTGTCAAAAGGACAGCGGCAACAATGACACCACATTTGATGGTGATAAAAGGATAATTGATAAACAACCTTGAAAACTATTCCATACATTAAAGCTAATGGAGACTGACAGTTTGTGTGGGCTACAGGGAATGACAATTCACCATGAAAATGACACTAATGCAATTAACACACTTCATATATTGATCCATTGACTGCTGAGTTTTTCTCTTCAAAGATTGTTGATAAGTCACCATCAATTATCGTTCAATTCAGAACTATGGGTAGTCTTACATTGACGACTGTGGGATGAATAGTACAGACTGCATTAGTGTTATGCCACAATTATGAAGTAAAACCCATCATCAGTGACCCAGCATACACAGAAACTGACAAAGCTGTAAATCATCAAATGTGTCAGAAGGAGGAAGGCCAGAACTATGGAATCACCCAGGGTTTTATTATGACTGCTCTTCATTGTAAACTCCGATGTGCCACTATGCCCCAAGGACACGTATAAAACATTGCTGAACATTGGTTTCTTCTTCCCTGTTATCTTCTGCTTCTCCTCCTCCTCCTTCCTCAACTTCTTCTTTTTTTGGATTATAATTACACAAATGTAAAATATGCTTGCATAACTCTGAAAAACACAAATAACCCTTACAAGAGTGGGGGCTGGGCCCTGCCTCGGCGCTGTTCTCTGTGCGGAGCACACAGTAAGGTCTGGGCCGTGCCTCGGTGCTGTTCTCTGTGCGGAGCACACAGTAAGGTCTGGGCCGTGCCTCGGCGCTGTTCTCTGTGCGGAGCACACAGTAAGGGCTGGGCCCTGCCTCGGCGCTGTTCTCTGTGCGGAGCACACAGTAAGGTCTGGGCCGTGCCTCGGTGCTGTTCTCTGTGCGGAGCACACAGTAAGGTCTGGGCCGTGCCTCGGTGCTGTTCTCTGTGCGGAGCACACAGTAAGGTCTGGGCCGTGCCTCGGTGCTGTTCTCTGTGCGGAGCACACAGTAAGGTCTGGGCCGTGCCTCGGTGCTGTTCTCTGTGAGGAGCACACAGTAAGGTCTGGGCCGTGCCTCGGTGCTGTTCTCTGTGCGGAGCACACAGTAAGGTCTGGGCCGTGCCTCGGCGCTGTTCTCTGTGCGGAGCACACAGTAAGGTCTGGGCCGTGCCTCGGCGCTGTTCTCTGTGCGGAGCACACAGTAAGGTCTGGGCCGTGCCTCGGCGCTGTTCTCTGTGCGGAGCACACAGTAAGGTCTGGGCCGTGCCTCGGCGCTGTTCTCTGTGCGGAGCACACAGTAAGGTCTGGGCCGTGCCTCGGCGCTGTTCTCTGTGCGGAGCACACAGTAAGGTCTGGGCCGTGCCTCGGTGCTGTTCTCTGTGCGGAGCACACAGTAAGGTCTGGGCCGTGCCTCGGTGCTGTCCTCTGTGCGGAGCACACAGTAAGGTCTGGGCCGTGCCTCGGTGCTGTTCTCTGTGCGGAGCACACAGTAAGGTCTGGGCCGTGCCTCGGTGCTGTTCTCTGTGCGGAGCACACAGTAAGGTCTGGGCCGTGCCTCGGTGCTGTCCTCTGTGCGGAGCACACAGTAAGGTCTGGGCCGTGCCTCGGTGCTGTCCTCTGTGCGGAGCACACAGTAAGGTCTGCAGCCCCTGGGTGAGAGCAGGCCCATGTGCTGTGGCAGGGGGCCGGAGAGATGGGGCTAACATAGCGGTGCTCTGTGGCCAAGGCTGAGGCTGGCCTGAGGGGTGGAAATGCACCTCACTCCAGACCCAGAGTCTCAAAGCCCCATAGCTCCTGCACCTAGGGGCCCGATGCTCTGGAGGACGTGTGCTGCGGAGGGCGTGTGCCGTAGAGGGCGTGTGCCGTGGAGGCTGTGTGCTGTGGAGGGCGTGTGCTGTAGAGGGCGTGTGCTGTGGAGGGCGTTTGCTGTGGAGGGCGTGTGCCGTGGAGGCTGTGTGCTGTGGAGGGCGTGTGCTGTAGAGGGCGTGTGCTGTGGAGGGCGTTTGCTGTGGAGGGCGTGTGCTGTGGAGGCCTGGCTGTGTGTGAGTGGCGTGTGCTGTGGAGGCCTGGCTGTGTGTGAGCGGCGTGTGCTGCGGAGGCCTGGCTGTGTGTGAGCGGCGTGTGCTGCGGAGGTCTGGCTGTGTGTGAGCGGCTGTGTGTGAGCGGCGTGTGCTGCGGAGGCCTGGCTGTGTGTGAGCACTAAGCACTCCTGACTCTATCAGCTCAGCAAATGATTCACTCTGAGCTGCTCCACAGCTCACTGACCTCACATATGCTCCAGCTGTCACTAACAATTGTGGCTCTCCTCCTCAAAGTTATTTGTGTAATGGAAATTAAAGTCGACCGAGACTTTTTCCACCATTCTCAGAGTCATCAATCGCCTTTAATCCCCATCACCCTCAACCCTCCTCCATGATGGCCAATACTGCCTGCAGCTATGAGGACATTGCCACAAAAATGGAATATTCATATATAATAATGTTAATCATGTAACAGTACAGGTGCTTCATAAGATCACTGTAACTCTGGGTCATCTGCCTTCAATTCTCTACCAATTTATAGATGCTGGAAATAAATCATGAACACGTTTGTTAAAATCACAAATGATAAAACAGACACTTCCATTCAGTATGCACAGGATACATATTAAAATAATCAAATTACAAATTATTTAATTCAAGGTGGATTTTGGTATCACATTATCACATATATACTATAAACACACACAAACATTAATATATGTGTATATGTGTGTGTAAGTGTTTATTTTCTGTTTTTATTACAAAGACAGGATTAAAATACATGCATCTGCTTTACTATGGTTACGTTCACAACCTCTGGTTCACTAACCTGATGAAATAATTGGCCTACATTTTCATAATTACAGCTCACCAGTATATGAACCACAATAGTTAAAATAACCATGATCTCTGGTGTCATTTTTTGCATATGGTTTATTTATTCCTGCATGAGCCGACACACGCATGCATATGGCTACATGATGGAGCTATGCATAGATCATGCATGCATATGGCTACATGATGGAGCTATGCATAGATCATGCATGCATATGGCTACATGATGGATCTATGCATAGATCATGCATGCATGCATATGGCCACATGATGGAGCTATGCATAGATCATGCATGCATATGGCTACATGATGGAGCTATGCATAGACCATGCATGCATGCATATGGCCACATGATGGAGCTATGCATAGATCATGCATGCATGCATATGGCTACATGATGGAGCTATGCATAGATCATGCATGCATATGGCGACATGATGGAGCTATGCATAGATCATGCATGCATATGGCTACATGATGGAGCTATGCATAGATCATGCATGCATATGGCCACATGATGGAGCTATGCATAGATCATGCATGCATATGGCTACATGATGGAGCTATGCATAGATCATGCATGCATATGGCTACATGATGGAGCTATGCATAGATCATGCATGCATGCATATGGCTACATGATGGAGCTATGCATAGATCATGCATGCATGCATATGGCCACATGATGGAGCTATGCATAGATCATGCATGCATATGGCTACATGATGGAGCTATGCATAGATTATAATACACCTACAACAAACCACTATCCACATCCTGAGGGTTTTTTATGTATAGGCCTTGGCTGCTGTGCTGTAATGGGGGTGCTGTGCTGTAATGGGGCTGCTGTGCTGTAATGGGGCTACTGTGCTGTAATGGGGGTGCTGTGCTGTAATGTGGCTGCTGTGCTGTAATGGGGGTGCTGTGCTGTAATGTGGCTGCTGTGCTGTAATGGGGGTGCTGTAATGTGGCTGCTGTGCTGTAATGGAGCAGCTGTGTTGTAATGGAGCAGCTGTGCTGTAATGGGGCTGCTGTGCTGTAATGGAGCAACTGTGCTGTAATGGGGCTGCTGTGTTGTAATGGAGCAGCTGTACTGTAATGGGGCTGCTGTGCTGTAATGGAGCAACTGTGCTGTAATGGAGCAACTGTGCTGTAATGGGGCTGCTGTGCTGTAATGGGGCTGCTGTGCTGTAATGGGGCTACTGTGCTGTAATGGGGCTGCTGTGCTGTAATGTGGCTGCTGTGCTGTAATGGGGCTGCTGTGCTGTAATGTGGCTGCTGTGCTGTAATGGGGCAGTTGTGCTGTAATGTGGCTGCTGTGCTGTAATGGAGCAGCTGTGTTGTAATGGAGCAGCTGTGCTGTAATGTAGCAGCTGTGTTGTAATGGGGCTGCTGTGCTGTAATGTGGCTGCTGTGCTGTAATGGGGCAGTTGTGCTGTAATGGAGCTGCTGTGCTGTAATGGAGCAGCTGTGCTGTAATGGGGCTGCTGTGCTGTAAAGGGGCAGCTGTGCTGTAATGGGGCTGCTGTGTTGTAATGGAGCAGCCGTGCTGTAATGGGGCTGCTGTGCTGTAATGTGGCTGCTGTGCTGTAACGAAGCAGCTGCGCTGTAATATGGCTGCTGTTGATAAACCTTGTCCCCAAAGACATGCACTTTGTGTTGTATGTCGCTCTGGATAAGAGCGTCTGCCAAATGCCTATAATGTAATGTAATGTAATGCTGTGCTGTAATGGGGCAGTTGTGCTGTAATGTGGTTGCTGTGCTGTAATGGAGCAGCTGTGCTGTAATGGGGCAGTTGTGCTGTAATGGGGCTGTTTTGCTGTAATGGGGCAGTTGTGCTGTAATGGGGCAGGACTGTTGCAAATGCCTGGTGACTGTATGCGATATGTGCGACCAGCTGAGACAAATGTTGAACTCCCAGCAGCCCTGACTGGCTGGTGCGCAGTATCGTTTGAGTCAGAGCTTTCCCCTTGTGTCAGTAACATCTGCATGGAAACATGGATTCACATAGATTACTTCCAAGCGTCAGCGCTCAGATACAACAGCATCACACGATGTTATTGAGCTGAAATGTCACTCTTTCACCATTGGAGCGTGCTTTTATGTTAAAAAGATTGTGGAAGAAGATTGTTAAGGAAACAGGGCTGTGCAGCCATGAAACCAAGACCTCATTTAGAAACTGCACTAATTTACAAATCTGTGACACACAGCCAGAGCAATAAAATGCTTGCTGTACAAGTATTACCCTTAGTCCCTGTATATTTCACAGTTCAGACATGGAGTAACCTTTTAGTTTTCATTGTAATGTTATGCCTATATGTACAATATTTTCAGCATGTGCAATGCTGGACTTTTATGATATACAAAAACAGAATTTGTAACACATTCATGGGACAATGTACACACCTTAAATGAGATGAGCTGCAAACTGCTTTGGCCTCACTGTTTGAGCGTATGTGTGCCTTTTGTTGCGTTCCGGTTAATGAGGACCAAGCCAACAGTGAAGGCCCCTCACATGAACACAAGCACAGAGAGAATTTTAAAATTGCATCCATCAATCAACAGCATGCCTGCTAATTATAAAAATGTATATGTGTCAAAAATCAAGAACCAACCATTTAATTTTAATGAAGCAAAATGAGTGTTGCCATAGGAAGCCCTTCATTCCTCCCCTAACGGACTTAAATAAATTCAGCTCAGTGCTGAAGGGAAGCTTCTCAGGCATCATTATTTGATGCTGAAGTGGTAACAGTGCAGTCACGCAGGCAGTAATTATGACATCTGCATTTGTGCACAGCTGGGCAGTGCCAGGTAGGATTTGTCACACAACATGAAAAAAATCAAATGAAATAAAAATTAAAATGTCAGTTTATTTGATGTCATACCAGATAAAATGAAAATAACAACCATCTACTGATGCCAAAGTAGCCACTGCAGAAAAGAACAACAGCTACTACTACTATTACTACTACTACTAATAATAATAATAATAATAATAATAATAATCATCATCATCATCATCATCGTTATCATCATGTGCTAGCTGTGAAAATGTCTACACTTCGTTTGTTTTCTTGTTTGGGGTACAGAATCTGAAGGCTCAGTGACTGAAGGCTTTGCTGGAGATTAAATCAATCAAAGGGGAAAATGGCCAAAGCCATTTTGCTCCTGTGCCTCTTGCATTAAAGGAGCCATTACACTTGGCTTAACTGTGAGGAATCTCGCTGCCATATGGCACACCTATCCACCAGCAGGAACCTTTCAATCACTATCTATTCCTTTCATTTTTGTATCCTTAGAAATGTGTGTATTTCACAATGTAAAACATGAGCAGGCAACATTCTGTCATCTGTTGCAGTGTGTATGGTGAAGTAAATTTGAAAAATATATAAAAAAAAATACAAAGTAAAAAAACAAAATGTGTCCTCTTTTAAAAACAACTGTCCCTCAGATTTGAGTAAAATGTACTGACTCTAGTATGTGAGACTTGTGTCTGAAGTGATTGTTAATTTTATACTTTCCTCAGCCATCCCAAAAAGAGAATCCTCTGCCCGGAGCTGCAGTAGCAGTGTTCATGCTCTCACCTTCACAGTGTGAGCTTTTACAGAAGCAGTCTGGTCTCTGCACAGCCTCACTCATTCTGTTTACAGAAGCGGTCTGGTCTCTGCACAGCCTCACTCGTAGCTCATTGACCTATTCTGATATAAAAGGCTGAGCCAGATGATTTGCTAAAGGTTACTTGTGGGGTTCCGCAAGGTTCAGCGCTAGGCCCTAAAATGTTTATACTGCATATAAATGGTATTTGTATGTGCGTGTGGGTGAGTGTGTGTGCATATGTGTGTGTGCACATATGTGCCAGTGTGTGTCTGTGTCCGTATGTGTGTGTGGGTGAATGTGTGTCTGCATTTGTGCATGCATGTGTGTGTGTCTGTGTGTGTGTGTTTGTGTGAATATGTGCAGGTGGGTGAGTGTGCGTGCATATGTGTGTGTGTGTGTGTGTGTGTGTGTGTGGGTAAGTATTTGTGCATATATGCGTGTAGGTAAGCGTGTGTGCATATGTGCGTGTGGGCATGTGTGTGTGCATATGTATGTGTGGGTGAGTTTTTGCGCATATGTGCGTGTGTGTGTGTGTGTGCATATGTGCATCCGTGTTTGTGTGTTTGTGTGTGTATGTGTGTGCATACGTGCGTGTGTGTGCATATGTACATTTGGATGTGTGTGTGTGTGTGTGCATATTTACGTGTGGGTGAGTGTGTGTGCATATGTGTGTGTGGGTGAGTGTGTTATGTGCGTTTTCTCATCCTCGAGATCCAGCAAAGGGCCTTTTGGTTTGGTTAAATACCATAATCAATGCTGGCATCAATGCTAAGGTTGAACTGGAGGTCAGATTTCAACGTGCCAGTTCACTGGACCATCTAATAAAAGGTTTAATCAAGAATATAGATCTGCACACTTAAAGTCTCACCACATGGAAACCAATTGATCTTAAAGTCAGAAGAATGATGAAAGCCAGGCACCCTCCATCCGAGAAGGGCACACACATCTATGCTACTTCATTTACACTTTCCTTAAGTTTCAATGAAAAACTGAACATTTTAATGGAAAGATTGGGTCCCATAACAACACATCTTTGTAGTACTGCTTCTAGATTACTTTGTTAATGCTTAAAAAATTTCATGCACAGTTGGTTGGCATTCTTTGAATACTTCTGAAAATACTATTATAAAGTGTGACATTTTGACAAAATATTTTATGCACAAAAAGCTATGAACACCTCCTTTTTTGACATCCACTGTAGACACAGCACCCCATGTGGAGAACGGACTGATTTGTTATGAATTACTATTAATCAAACCAGACAGGCAATGTGTCAGTACTACACAGTGATTAATATCAAGGCTCATTGAATAACAATGTATTTAATAATGTAAACAGGTGCCAGAGCACAGACTAAGGATCTCCCAGAGGCATGAGACTCAGTGTGTGTCATCAAAACACTGCCACAACGCACACTGCCGCACAGCACACTGCCACAGAGCACACTGCCGCACAGCACACTGCCACACAGCATACTGCCACAGAGCACACTGCCGCACAGCACACTGCCACACAGCATACTGCCACAGAGCACACTGCCACAGAGCACACTGCCGCACAGCACACTGCCACACAGCACACTGCCGGACAGCACACTGCCACACAGCATACTGCCACAGAGCACACTGCCGCACAGCACACTGCCGCACAGCACACTGCCACAGAGCACACTGCCGGACAGCACACTGCCGCACAGCATACTGCCACAGAGCACACTGCCACAGAGCACACTGCCGCACAGCACACTGCCAGAGAGCACACTGCCGGACAGCACACTGCCGCACAGCACACTGCCACAGAGCACACTGCCGCACAGCACACTGCCACACAGCACACTGCCACAGAGCACACTGCCGCACAGCACACTGCCACACAGCATACTGCCACAGAGCACACTGCCATACAGCACACTGCCGCACAGCACACTGCCACAGAGCACACTGCCACACAGCACACTGCCGCACAGCACACTGCCACAGAGCACACTGCCGCACAGCACACTGCCGCACAGCACACTGCCGCACAGCACACTGCCACAGAGCACACTGCCACACAGCACACTGCCGCACAGCACACTGCCACAGAGCACACTGCCGCACAGCACACTGCAACAGAGCACACTGCCACACAGCACATTGCCGCACAGCACACTGCCACAGAGCACACTGCCGCACAGCACACTGCCGCACAGCACACTGCCACACAGCACACTGCCACAGAGCACACTGCCACACAGCACACTGCCGCACAGCACACTGCCGCACAGCACACTGCCACAGAGCACACTGCCACACAGCACACTGCCACAGAGCACACTGCCACAGAGCACACTGCCGCACAGCACACTGCCACACAGCATACTGCCACAGAGCACACTGCCGCACAGCACACTGCCGCACAGCACACTGCCACACAGCACACTGCCGCAGAGCACACTGCCGCACAGCACACTGCCGCACAGCACACTGCCACAGAGCACACTGCCACACAGCACACTGCCGCACAGCACACTGCCGCACAGCACACTGCCACAGAGCACACTGCCGCACAGCACATTGCCGCACAGCACACTGCCACAGAGCACACTGCCACAGAGCACACTGCCGCACAGCACACTGCCACAGAGCACACTGCCGCACAGCACACTGCCACAGAGCACACTGCCACACAGCACACTGCCACACAGCACACTGCCACAGAGCACACTGCCGCACAGCACACTGCCACACAGCACACTGCCACACAGCACACTGCCACACAGCACACTGCCACACAGCACACTGCCGCACAGCACACTGCCACACAGCACACTGCCACACAGCACACTGCCACACAGCACACTGCCGCACAGCACACTGCCACAGAGCACACTGCCGCACAGCACACTGCCACAGAGCACACTGCCGCACAGCACACTGCCACAGAGCACACTGCCACACAGCACACTGCCGCACAGCACACTGCCGCACAGCACACTGCCACAGAGCACACTGCCACAGAGCACACTGCCACACAGCACATTGCCGCACAGCACACTGCCACAGAGCACACTGCCACACAGCACACTGCCACAGAGCACACTGCCACACAGCACACTGCCACAGAGCACACTGCCACACAGCACACTGCCACACAGCACACTGCCACAGAGCACTGCCAGCCACTGCCACACAGCACACTGCCACAGAGCACACTGCCGCACAGCACACTGCCACAGAGCACACTGCCACACAGCACACTGCCACAGAGCACACTGCCACACAGCACACTGCCACAGAGCACTGCCAGCCACTGCCACAGAGCACACTGCCATACAGCACACTGCCACAGAGCACACTGCCATACAGCACACTGCCACACAGCACACTGCCACAGAGCACACTGCCAGCACACTGCCACACAGCACACTGCCACAGAGCACACTGCCGCACAGCACACTGCCACAGAGCACACTGCCACACAGCACACTGCCACAGAGCACACTGCCACAGAGCACACTGACACACAGCACAATGCCACAGAGCACTGCCAGCCACTGCCACACAGCACACTGCCACAGAGCACACTGCCATACAGCACACTGCCACAGAGCACACTGCCATACAGCACACTGCCACAGAGCACTGCCAGCCACTGCCACAGAGCACACTGCCACAGAGCACACTGCCATACAGCACACTGCCACAGAGCACACTGCCATACAGCACACTGCCACAGAGCACTGCCAGCCACTGCCACAGAGCACACTGCCACCCATACTAAAATATGTATGCTGGAGCTGAATGGAACCACCACGCTGCCCCTGCATCTTAGAGAAATAATGGGCATACTTTAGAGTGCCGTCAGCTAATATACCCACTGTGATGTTCAAGAAAATCCCCAATAAAGACAAACAAATAAACAAACTCTGCAATTATATTCATCATATACAGATATTAGAAACTAAGACATTGATAACAAAGGGGAAAAGACAGAACTTGGTAAACCCAAAGTTTATCTTATTCACTTAGACTGACTGCAGCAAATGATTGCGTTCCTGTGCTGTGAAGAGAGGGAAAAGGGTTTCTTCTGTTAGACCAGAGTTTGGCAAAGGAAGCTGGAAACGTAAAGATAAAACTGGTTTATTCAAACGTTTACGCTGAAATATTTGTTGTGTTCAAACTTAAAATGGACAGCACTGCTGCTACTATTTCAATTTAAAGTATATATTCAAAAAATCAAAATTTAAATTTTGATTTTTAGATCTCATTACAGCAGGCTCATTTGCACTGAAATTATGTAGCAATTGTATATAATAAAAATAATAATAATAATAATAATCATCATCATCACCTTGCTTAGGGCCATATGATACAGAAATGAAGTCTAATAATGAAAAAAACAACACAAAAAAAGTGTTCAATGTACTCACACATTTTTTGTGGGAGTATTAAACCAGCAGTTTTTCTTATTAAAACAACTTTGAGGGAAATGAAGGCTCTGACAGGGGGGAAATAGTTTTGAGAAAAGAAGAAGAGAAATGAAGCCTCCTAAGTCCAACAGTAATTACTGATCTGATTGGAAAACACTGTAGTTTTACTGTTTGCCGTATACCCAAAAGGATCTTTATGTCCCAACTGGATCCTTTGATATTTCTTTCTCTTCTGTGTTTTAAATTTGAAGTGTACAAACTGAAAGACCTGTGATGTTCAATTTAAAAAGTTAACTCCCATGGTGAAGGGACGCACATTTACATAAACTGGTAAAATCCAGAAGTGGAGTTCTTATTTTGTATGTTTTTGGAATGCCTAGGACTGGGCTAGCACAGTCAGACTGACTCCACTCTGAGAGGTAAGCACAGCTCAGACTGACTCCACTCTGAGAGGTAAGCACAGCTCAGACTGACTCCACTCTGAGAGGTAAGCACAGCTCAGACTGACTCCACTCTGACAGGTAAGCACAGCTCAGACTGACTCCACTCTGAGAGGTAAGCACAGTCAGACTGACTCCACTCTGAGAGGTAAGCACAATCAGACTGACTCCACTCTGAGAGGTAAGCACAGCTCAGACTGACTCCACTCTGAGAGGTAAGCACAGTCAGACTGACTCCACTCTGAGAGGTAAGCACAATCAGACTGACTCCACTCTGAGAGGTAAGCACAGCTCAGACTGACTCCAGTCTGAGAGGTAAGCACAGTCAGACTGACTCCAGTCTGAGAGGTAAGCACAGTCAGACTGACTCCACTCTGAGAGGTAAGCACAGCTCAGACTGACTCCACTCTGAGAGGTAAGCACAGCTCAGACTGACTCCAGTCTGAGAGGTAAGCACAGTCAGACTGACTCCACTCTGAGAGGTAAGCACAGCTCAGACTGACTCCACTCTGAGAGGTAAGCACAGCTCAGACTGACTCCACTCTGAGAGGTAAGCACAGTCAGACTGACTCCACTCTGAGAGGTAAGCACAATCAGACTGACTCCACTCTGAGAGGTAAGCACAGATCAGACTGACTCCACTCTGAGAGGTAAGCACAGCTCGGACTGACTCCAGTCTGAGAGGTAAGCACAGCTCAGACTGACTCCACTCTGAGAGGTAAGCACAGCTCAGACTGACTCCACTCTGAGAGGTAAGCACAGTCAGACTGACTCCACTCTGAGAGGTAAGCACAGTCAGACTGACTCCACTCTGAGAGGTAAGCACAGATCAGACTGACTCCACTCTGAGAGGTAAGCACAGCTCAGACTGACTCCACTCTGAGAGGTAGGCACAGTCAGACTGACTCCACTCTGAGAGGTAAGCACAGTCAGACTGACTCCACTCTGAGAGGTAAGCACAGCTCAGACTGACTCCACTCTGAGAGGTAAGCACAGCTCAGACTGACTCCACAGTCAGACTGAGAAAGAACAACGAGAGAGAACAATGTATGTCAGTCAACATAAGGGCTGAGGACTTTAATTATTCAAGCAAACAGTAAGTATAATGGGTGAAGAATGGAAAGTTGTTTGTGCTCACTGTAAAACATGGCTGCATGTACAGTATTCTACCCTTTAGATGCAGATTACAATGCCAGACATAACACATACTGTTACCTCGCAGAAAATAGCAAAATCACTTCACGCAGACAAATCCATGTCATACCAAAATATTAAATGAATACTTCTCTCCTCAACTGTATTTTATTTTTTTAGTATGTTGTGAAATAACCTTGAAAAATAAAAACTGCCAATGGGCCATGTTTAAGAAACTAATTTGCAAGCAAGAAATTATTTATGCAACATGATACTCATAATGGTTACATGGACATTTATGTCCCAAAGGGCATCAGCTGTAGAACCTGACATGGCACACTCATACAAGCCCATCTTATGAAAGAAAGTAAGAGAAAGTTACAAATTTGAAAATGTTTTTGCATGAGGCCCAAACAGCCCATGGAAATGAGGCTGCCTTGTGTGCACTCTGGGAATCATTAATCATTCTGAAATCTGTTCAGCAAAGCCTTTCGTCTCCAGTTGCAAATGCATATCTTCAGGCATGCATTAGTGCTTACTTACTGCCACACTTCGTTTGCATTACCCATGAGGCCATTTAGTTAGCATAACTTTTTGTTTAGCCCAGCAACTGTGTTAATTGTTTACTGAATGCACTTTTACTTACATAATCTCTCACTACAGTCTTCAACGGCCATTATTTAACTCATTAAAATGTATTTACATTTACGTTTCAGGCATTTTGTGGACCCTCTTATCTAGAGTGACTTACAAAGCCAGCATACTTACACACACAGGTGCATATTCACTGAGCCAGTTCAGGTGAAGCACCTTGCTAAACAGCACAAATTCACTGTCCTCCCTGAGATTTGATCCTGCAGTCCTTGAATTACTAGCCCTGCTCCAAACACTGCCAGCACAAATATATTAAAAATCAAATATGTTAAATAAAGAATTCATATATATATATATCAAACATTTAATGGTTTCAGTGTGTCCTTCAGCTTTCATCCATCAAACTGTCTGCACTACATCTAGACTGGAAAAGGTCAGTGCAGTTGAGCTACTACACTGTTAATTATATTGTTTATTTGTTATTTACAACTAAGACTGCAGACAGTAACCAAAGAGAATGAATAACTACCCTTTTATGACAAATTGAACTAGATCATTAAATCATCGTAAGTCAGTGTGATGCTGTGTACATTATGAGCGGCCTAATGCATTGCTCTGACTCTAATTAATCTGTCCCCTAACCCTAATCTGATCCCTAACCCCCTGACTCTAATCGAATCCCTAACCCCTAACCCTAATCTGACCCATAACCCTAATTTGATCCCTAACCCTCTAACCCTAATCTGACCCCTAACCCTAATCTCTCCCCTAACCCCTAACCCTAACCTGTCCCCTAAACCTAACCCCTTGACCCTAATCTGATCCCTAACCCTAATCTAATCTCTAACCCCTAACCCTAATCTGACCCCTAGCCCTAACCCCCTAACCCTAATCTGATCTCTAACCCCTAATCCTAATCTGACCCCTAGCCCTAACCCTTGAACCCTAATCTGTCCCCTAACCCTAATCTGACCCCTAGCCCTAACCCCCTAACCCTAATTTATCCCCTAACCCCTAACCCTAATCTGACCCCTAGCCCTAACCCCCTAACCCTAATCTGTTCCTCTGTTGTGAAGAGAGAAGGCCATGATCACTGGGCATTTTCACACAGTAGAACTCAACTACAAACTTAATCATGAACTCCTGAGTAAACATAAAGATTATATATCATATACCAAACATGGGAAATATTCATATGTGTAGTTTACGAGCACCACCTATGGATGTAATCTAATCCGAGTGCAGGAAAATGCTGAATCGTGTTTGCATACGTTTAGTCAGATAAGCCTTTATTTCAAAATTGAAGTGCATTTATTCAGAATAAGCACAAACAGATTTAAAAGTTTCATGAGATGAGAAAAACAAATTCTACAACTCCTATATTGTGAGTAATTTTCTTGAAGTGTTGCATGCATATCTAAACACCCCCACCCCTCTCCTGCATAATGTGCTGCACACTGGCATGTATAATGGATGAAATTTCATTACTATTGGCCCGGCAGAAAGAAAGAAAATGAGTGAGAAAAATGCTTTGCTTGGTTAGTACCATTAATCATCAAAATCTGCCACTAGTTAAAGGTCAGCTCTGTTATATTTCTTTCTTCATCACTTATTTCTTCATTTGTTTGTGATGCATAAAATATTGACATAATACAGTATGCTTATGGGAGACCAATACCTTTTCATATCATTTTGCAGGCATCATTCCATATTTCTTAAATTCTTGTTATTTAGACATCTCAGAATTTAAAAAAAAAACAAAAAATTTCTAATTTGCATTCTATTGCACACACTCAGCCATAAAAGAATCAACCAACTTGAAATGGTCTTTTCTGCTTTGGCTTCAGTTTGTTAAACTAACATGGCAATGTTAGGGCCACTTTTATCGCTGGAGGAGGGAACCAGTAGTATTTCGCTATGGGGAAATGTAGGTAAAGAAAATAAATTCCTGTTGATTCTGTATTTGTAAAGCTGTTAGCCAAGAAGGCCTGGTAGCTGTGAAAAATGCAAACCTCTATGAGGCAGACTGGAAAGTGAAAAGACCCCTGGTGGTGAGAGTAATAATTGCAGCTCCACTGTGTCGGGCTGGGAATGGGGCCAGTCAAACGCACTGTGTCTAACGGCTAGGTGTGAGGTAAGCCGTGCGTTCTATCCCACTGTAACAGAGATGAGCATGACTATGGGGGAGAAAATTATAAAAAAAAATAAAAATAAATTATTATATATATATAAATAAATGGAGAAGATCTGTCTCCAGAAGGCAGAAACTAAGTGCTTTATCTAAAATGTCAGTAGTACAGAGGAACAAAGCTTGATTAAATGAGGATTGAGACCGACTCAATGGCAGAATCGGACACGCTCTGCTGTAATCCGGTTAAAACAGCATATGCTGAACCCAAATGAGCATGCAGCTCTCATCAGCGTAGCATAATGCAGAGCACAAGACAGCTATGGAACTGTGTGCTGCATCTCCGCTGTGCTGCCATTCAGAGCAGTCTATGTATTTCCATTCCATATAATTGATTTCAACAGAGGATCAGGCTTTGCTATTTCCTCTGTATTGGACATTTTTTTCTCAGCTCTGGAAGCGTGACTGGATTTATAGGTTTATTTAGACAGCTGACCATTACATCCCCCAAGTCCTGTTTCAGTATGCTATCCTTCACACACGTCAGCATTTTACAGGTGAATATGTGACCAGAAACTGCTAGGCGCAGACCATGATGACATCAGACCCTCAAAAAATCCACCTGCTGCTACAGAAACAGTAATGTTCAGCCATCCTGGGGAAAAATGCGGCTCCACTTCTAAACAAAACTGTTTCACCGCAGTAATATTCCCTTGTTGTTATATTCCCAGTCAAGGCTCCCAGAAATCTCAAGGGAAGAGAAGTTCATGAGCGTGATTCGGTGGTCAGGTAGGGATTAGGAAATCAGAGCGATCTATACAATTAGCCCCGAGCCGATGACTTTAAATTAGCATCCGTCATGAGCGGTGCTGCTGACTCTGGGGATGTCTGCAGTCACAGCCGCAGGCGGTAGCTAAAGGTCACGCAGAGATATGAGACACATATATCCTAGCTATGTACTGCTACAGTCTAAACCCACCCTGACAGGGAAAATATGAGCCTGTAATACCTGAGGAAGCTCATAGTCTCCCTCAGACAAACCCCTGCAGATTCTCCTTAGCAGGTTTCCCCCTGTAGTTTATCTCCATTAATAGTCACAGAGTGATGTAAGCCTGAGGTAAAACACGTTTACAGACTAAAAGGGACTCCCACATTTTCAAGGTAAAAAAAGAATAAAAATCAAACAAAATGGAAGCAGAAGACCCTTCTTCTCTGAGAACAGGCAAAATGAACCCTGAGTGTCATTCTTCCCTTCCTCTGGTTTAAATGCCATTTTGTGTCTGTTTAAATTTCGTTTTTAATCCCCTCTCCCTGGAAGGATGTTTTTGGTAAAAGAGGAATATCCTGCTGACATTCTTACTTCAGCCTCTCACCCCTGAGACTAAACAACAAACCCCATTTCTTCAGTTCATATAAAAACAAAAACTACCTTCAGACTGAATGTCCTGATGCAAAATTATATGAATAAAATATTAAAAGAATCTTACATTTGCGATGACAGTGTGTTTTTATATAGGACAGCATCAAGCTTGGCTCTGTACCACTATGATAGGTGGGACTATGATATATTCTGGGGGCAGGGCTCAGGGTCTCATAACAGGAAAAAAAACATTGTACCTATCATAGATGGATGTAATCAAGATCTTGTACTTGACTTGGTTATACTATTATTTTGTTAAACTCTTGTTGATCCTCAATACTACAGCCTTTGAGTATTTCCCTATATTACATTACTGTTGACATTACTGACTCTCTGACAAACCATGGATAAACTTTTCAGGTTTTCATATTTGTCTGATTGCTTAAACCCAGCCTTCCTAACCCTAACCTCTCCCCACAGGACCAGTGGGTCGCCTTCCTAACCCTAACCTCTCCCCACAGGACCAGTGGGTCGCCTTCCTAACCCTAACCTCTCCCCACAGGACCAGTGGGTCGCCTTCCTAACCCTAACCTCTCCCCACAGGACCAGTGGGTCGCCTTCCTAACCCTAACCTCTCCCCACAGGACCAGTGGGTCGCCTTCCTAACCCTAACCTCTCCCCACAGGACCAGTGGGTCGCCTTCCTAACCCTAACCTCTCCCCACAGGACCAGTGGGTCGCCTTCCTAACCCTAACCTCTCCCCACAGGACCAGTGGGTCGCCTTCCTAACCCTAACCTCTCCCCACAGGACCAGTGGGTCGCCTTCCTAACCCTAACCTCTCCCCACAGGACCAGTGGGTCGCCTTCCTAACCCTAACCTCTCCCCACAGGACCAGTGGGTCGCCTTCCTAACCCTAACCTCTCCCCACAGGACCAGTGGGTCGCCTTCCTAACCCTAACCTCTCCCCACAGGACCAGTGGGTCGCCTTCCTAACCCTAACCTCTCCCCACAGGACCAGTGGGTCGCCTTCCTAACCCTAACCTCTCCCCACAGGACCAGTGGGTCGCCTTCCTAACCCTAACCTCTCCCCACAGGACCAGTGGGTCGCCTTCCTAACCCTAACCTCTCCCCACAGGACCAGTGGGTCGCCTTCCTAACCCTAACCTCTCCCCACAGGACCAGTGGGTCGCCTTCCTAACCCTAACCTCTCCCCACAGGACCAGTGGGTCGCCTTCCTAACCCTAACCTCTCCCCACAGGACCAGTGGGTCGCCTTCCTAACCCTAACCTCTCCCCACAGGACCAGTGGGTCGCCTTCCTAACCCTAACCTCTCCCCACAGGACCAGTGGGTCGCCTTCCTAACCCTAACCTCTCCCCACAGGACCAGTGGGTCGCCTTCCTAACCCTAACCTCTCCCCACAGGACCAGTGGGTCGCCTTCCTAACCCTAACCTCTCCCCACAGGACCAGTGGGTCGCCTTCCTAACCCTAACCTCTCCCCACAGGACCAGTGGGTCGCCTTCCTAACCCTAACCTCTCCCCACAGGACCAGTGGGTCGCCTTCCTAACCCTAACCTCTCCCCACAGGACCAGTGGGTCGCCTTCCTAACCCTAACCTCTCCCCACAGGACCAGTGGGTCGCCATCCTAACCCTAACCTCTCCCCACAGGACCAGTGGGTCACAGTGGCTGGTTTACAGTAATTCTTTACAGTAAACTGTCTGTGTCCCTCACAGGTCATTCAGATTTGGTCTGCCCATGTCTGCTTTACTGGGCCCCTATAATACAGTAGCAGCTGGGATGGCCGTTTCACACACTAGTGTTAATGTCATTCATTGTGTAACTGCAGTTTTGTTCAGTGGCAGTGGCCCTGAAAAGGCACTCAGTCCACCCAGTGAAATCCTCATTCACACTTTCCTGCACAGGACAGAAGCCTGCACAGTAACTATGGTAATAAGGTCCGTCCTTTGTAGTTCAGGGTCATGTGATCTTGCTGATCTGGTCTGTATTCTCCCAGTAAAGCTGGTCTTGATGAATAAACAGGCTGAGGTCTCCAATTCTGCCTCAGAATACTGTGTCTCGGCAACTGCAAACAAAACAGCTGGCATCTCCACGGTGATTAAACTGTGGAGTTGATTCCGGAGCCTTATCAGATTTCATTAGTATTCTTACTGTCCTCCCAATTTCGTGCTGTGTTATAAGCTTGCTAATGCAGATTCAAACCTATTATGCTCCATCCCGCAGCTTGTAGGAAGTGCTAATTATTTTATTTTTTATTGTTTTGAGTGAATCTTTGCTCTCCCGTGATGAGAGGAAATTTAATTGTCATGAGAAATTAGAAAAAGAGAAGCCATGTGATGACTAGACTTATTATATTCTAATACTCCACAATTAACTACTACGATTATTATTATTATTATTATTATTATTAGTGGTAGGAGTAGTAGTGTATAATTTTGAAAGAACTGCCTCAAATAAATAAAGTACACTGATGTGGAATTCCTTCAGGGCCCATTGCAAAGCAGTGGGGAATTGTGTTTTAACTATACCAGATCAATGAATCAATAAGTGTAACCTGTTTTGATATATCCTGATCTCAGACTTGACACAATAAACTACGTTCTTATTATCCATTATAATTAAATGTGACAAGCCAAGTTCTCAGCTAAATTATGTCTTGCACTATAGAAAAGCGTGCATTCAATATCATTCCACTGTGCACTGTTGGCCGTATGAGACATTTCTGTAGCGATTGCCTTCACGAGTACAAAGAAAGGACTCTCATTTTCCATAATTGCCTGAAAATGTCGTATTTGATTTTTATCTCATTGTAGAGGGCCGTTTATAGCATTGTGAGGTAGATGCATCTCAGGGTGGTGGTTGGTGAAAGCCACTCCATGTGCGTTCAGTTGTGCCTCACAGTGATACGTGACGCGAAATGCAGCATTGCGCTTCTGCTAAGTGACACATTTGGCGCTTCCCACAGCAGTGTTAGGAAATGCAGAGAGCTGGAGTCTGGGGCGGGTTCCTCTATTACCCATGCCTCCCTGAGACAGATGGGGTCCTTTTGCACACCGCCCTCCTGCTGCAGTCACTCTGTATCACTCTAACATCCCATAGCTAATCAGGGGGGTGCGGGGTGGCCTCCCAATGAATGCGTAAATGGATGTATTGTCTCCCAGTGATTCTCAGGTGCTCAGATGGTAGAACAGAGATGGGTAACAAAGTGAATTAAATTTTACACAAAGCCCGCCTGCCCCATTTGTTCTGTTTATTTATTTATTCTTTATCTGACAGATGTCATTCTCATTTGCTTTCAGCTGAGATTTAACAGCTTTGTTCAGGTATGAAGTGTCGTTCAGGTATAAGGATTTGTTCAGGTATGAAGTGTCATTCAGGTATAAAGTGTCGTTCAGGTAAAGGGATTTGTTCAGGTATGAAGTGTCGTTCAGGTATAGGGATTTGTTCAGGTATGAAGTGTCGTTCAGGTATAGGGATTTGTTCAGGTATAAAGTGTCGTTCAGGTATAAGGATTTGTTCAGGTATGAAGTGTCGTTCAGGTATAGGGATTTGTTCAGGTATGAAGTGTCATTCAGGTATAAAGTGTCGTTCAGGTATAGGGATTTGTTCAGGTATGAAGTGTCATTCAGGTATAGGGATTTGTTCAGGTATAAAGTGTCATTCAGGTATAGGGATTTGTTCAGGTATAAAGTGTCGTTCAGGTATAGGGATTTGTTCAGGTATGAAGTGTCGTTCAGGTATAGGGATTTGTTCAGGTATAAAGTGTCGTTCAGGTATAAGGATTTGTTCAGGTATGAAGTGTCGTTCAGGTATAGGGATTTGTTCAGGTATGAAGTGTCATTCAGGTATAAAGTGTCGTTCAGGTATAGGGATTTGTTCAGGTATAAAGTGTCGTTCAGGTATAGGGATTTGTTCAGGTATAAAGTGTCGTTCAGGTATAGGGATTTGTTCAGGTATGAAGTGTCGTTCAGGTATAGGGATTTGTTCAGGTATAAAGTGTCGTTCAGGTATAAGGATTTGTTCAGGTATGAAGTGTCGTTCAGGTATAGGGATTTGTTCAGGTATGAAGTGTCATTCAGGTATAAAGTGTCGTTCAGGTATAGGGATTTGTTCAGGTATAAAGTGTCGTTCAGGTATAGGGATTTGTTCAGGTATAAAGTGTCGTTCAGGTATAGGGATTTGTTCAGCTATGAAGTGTCGTTCAGGTATAGGGATTTGTTCAGGTATAAAGTGTCATTCAGGTATAGGGATTTGTTCAGGTATAAAGTGTCATTCAGGTATAGGGATTTGTTCAGGTATAAAGTGTCGTTCAGGTATAGGGATTTGTTCAGGTATGAAGTGTCGTTCAGGTATAGGGATTTGTTCAGGTATAAAGTGTCGTTCAGGTATAGGGATTTGTTCAGGTATAAAGTGTCGTTCAGGTATAGGGATTTGTTCAGGTATAAAGTGTCGTTCAGGTATAGGGATTTGTTCAGGTATAAAGTGTCGTTCAGGTATAGGGATTTGTTCAGGTATGAAGTGTCGTTCAGGTATAGGGATTTGTTCAGGTATAAAGTGTCATTCAGGTATAGGGATTTGTTCAGGTATGAAGTGTCGTTCAGGTATAGGGATTTGTTCAGGTATGAAGTGTCGTTCAGGTATAGGGATTTGTTCAGGTATGAAGTGTCATTCAGGTATAGGGATTTGTTCAGGTATGAAGTGTCGTTCAGGTATAGGGATTTGTTCAGGTATGAAGTGTCGTTCAGGTATAGGGATTTGTTCAGGTATGAAGTGTCGTTCAGGTATAGGGATTTGTTCAGGTATGAAGTGTCATTCAGGTATAGGGATTTGTTCAGGTATACAGCATTGTTGTAGAATCATCCTTTCATTACACTGATGTGCGACACTAAAAACTCATCTGCAAAACATTTATGAACATTATTTGCATAAAGGAATCAATATGTAATAAGCCTTAATTTTTCCATTAACTGGCTTTGACTTTAGGCATGAATAAACACATCCCATTGCGAAGGGGATTGCAAACTTCATTTTCTACACAACTTGCTGAACTCTGTGCTTTTGAAATGTATGTGAATATACTTTGAGTATCTTTTATGGAGCTAACGTGTTCATGCTCTTCTTTAAAAGGATATAAAAGATCCAAAAGACTATCAGTATTGGCCCTTATAATTTATGTTTAGTTACCTGCTTTTGATTAAGAATGTATTACACAATTTCATTTGAGGTAAAGAAGGCGATAAGACAAAAGCAAACAGGAGAAGTGCCAGAGGACAGTGAATAAAATGTTTCAGTTCTCAGTCTTTAGTAATGAATGGAATGTGTTGCATAATGGCTTATTAAAGCAGAAAGTGATATTGGAGCTGCAGCTTCTCAGTGTGTTTGTTTTCTTGATGTCATCACACCCTCAAGCCCAGGCACTCCTGTGTGTTTCAGTCAATGACAGCAAATTGCTCACAGCACTTATTTCAGGTGCGTCTCATCATATCAATAATTTGTTGTGTTTTCATATTGCCATATACTTGTTGCTTAACATCAGAAAATGATGAGTGCAGGTGAAACCATACCTCCTTTTGGGGATGATAAAGTAAACCACTCTCGCCTGTTAGTGGCATGTCACCCCTCCAGCTCAGACCACAGATAATGAATACGCACACACAGAGCAACACGGCGCTTTGCTGGAAATAGTAGCCAACAGTGTGCAAATGGGAGTGTCAGAAGACATATGTCACGGTTTGAGATGCAAAATAATTAAACTGGTAATGAGTCACAATCAAAGTAGAAATGAGACATTATAAATGAGTGCTGAGCCCACAGAAACCGTACACTGAGCCCTACGGCAGAAAGAGCCCCTGTGACGGTCTAAAGTCTGCAGAAACAGACGCACTCTGTTCACCAAAGACATCTGACCTCAGCAGATCTGCAAGGATAACCAGTCTTACAGTACCTGATCAAACAAAGACAGCTGATCTTACCTGATCTACACAGATAGCTGACCTTACCGAGTCTAATGGGACAGGCGATTAAGTCTGATAGATCCACAGATGTTTAAGTGTGGTCAAGAACCATCAGATAGGCCCACCCAGAGCACCAGCGCACTGCCCCACCCAGAGCACCAGCCCACTGCCCCACCCAGAGCACCAGCACACTGCCCCACCCAGAGCACCAGCCCACTGCCCCACCCACAGCACCAGCCCACTGCCCCACCCACAGCACCAGCCCACTGCCCCACCCAGAGCACCAGCCCACTGCCCCACCCAGAGCACCAGCACACTGCCCCACCCACAGCACCAGCACACTGCCCCACCCACAGCACCAGCCCACTGCCCCACCCACAGCACCAGCACACTGCCCCACCCACAGCACCAGCTCACTGCCCCACCCACAGCACCAGCCCACTGCCCCACCCAGAGCACCAGCACACTGCCCCACCCAGAGCACCAGCCCACTGCCCCACCCACAGCACCAGCTCACTGCCCCACCCACAGCACCAGCACACTGCCCCACCCAGAGCACCAGCCCACTGCCCCACCCAGAGCACCAGCACACTGCCCCACCCCCACTGCCCCACCCAGAGCACCAGCCCACTGCCCCACCCAGGACATATGAAACCTCCCCCTACATAAACTATGCATAGTGACCTCTCATAGTGTTTTGTACACACCCTACATAAATTATGCATAATGACTGGTCATAGTGTTTTTCAGTCAGCAAACACTGATAAATATAAGCAGCTGCACAATCTATCTTCTGTTAGACTTCACACAAAGATGAATTTCTGTTGGGTTCTTGTGGCTTGGGATAATATAAATCACAATTTACATACATAATTAGTCACTGGCATGCTAATGTTGAATACCTGACAATGATCAAGTAATCTGAAATATTTCCAGCTAAAACATTCTTTTCTGCAGCAAAGCAATACTATTCAGATATTCTTTGTTGACTGTATTCTTAATGCATCCAGCACCTGATAAAATGATGAAACTGCAATGTCATCAAAGTGTTAAAATGGCTGCCAAATCACCCCAGTCATGTTCATTACAAGCCTCATATATCACTTCATTGACAGGGAGAAATGACTGACAGGTTACTTTTCTGACGGAGTGTCATATCTGCAATTCAGACCAGGGACTGTGGTCTTTAATAGGTTGAGGGTTTTCATAGTGCCAAGGCACAAATGGCCGCCAAGGATATATGACGATCTATGGTCATTAAAAAAATGGCTGAATGAATACCTAAACAAAATACCAGTATTCCTTTCATTCCCTGTTAGTCCTCAGTCATAAGCATTGTTAAGTCTGGGAAATGAGCAAATAAACACTCCTACCTTTCGATTTAGTAGTATGTTTTGTAACACTGACTACGAGCAAGAGCTAAATGTATTGTAGAATTCCTGCAAATTTAAAGGAACACACTGAACTCATTCACACTGATGAAGCATCAGGCTTCATTCAGCCATTCACTGATATCAGCTGACTGACATTTAGCTAAATTAGTATCATTCACACAGTAGAGGTAGCCTCACTGATGCCACAGTAGAGCAGATAACATTTTTCTTTGGCAGAACACAGATAAAGTCATCTCTTACATTCCACTTATCTTTCAAATGACATTTTATGACTGACTGCCTGTGCCAAAGGAAAGCAAATGAGTTTTTTCCCTTTTTCTTTAGCAGAAGCAATATTTTTGCTGAAGTATTAGCAGGAAACTGACAGCGCTTCATTGTGAGTGTGCAGCCATTGCTGCGGCAGCCATTTTGAAGTCCCTTGCTCTGTAGTCGCAGGCCATGCGATGTGAGACAAGCAAAAGGGGTACGGCCTCCCGAGAAAAAGGGGTACGGCCTCCCGGGCAAAAGGGGTACAGCCTCCCTAACAAAAGGGGTACGGCATCCCGAGCAAAACGGGTACGGCCTCCCGAGAAAGAGGGGTACGGCCTCCTGAGCAAAAGGGAAACGTTCTCCCAAGACGCCACTGGCTGGCTCTGCTTCCATGAGGACAGGCAGAGCACAGATAAGCAGGACCGCCGCATAATTCTATTTTTCATTCACTGCATCGCGGAGCAATTGCCATCAAATCTCCACCCTGTCTGCAATGTGGAGAATTAAGAGGGACGGGTCCTCAGTCATGGTGATGGGAAAGAGCAAGTAAAGGCCGTTTGCAGTCTGAGCAGTGCCTCACAGGTAATACATGTTTGCAAGTTTCAGATCTGCTAAATGCTTTGAATTTGCAGACCTTTGCTTAAGGTAATGACGCTGATAGCATTACAGTGTGTGCCTTTTAATACAGCAAGCTCAGCACTTCCCCTCCTCCTTTCTGTAAGGATGCATAAGGAGCAGGCAGCAGAGAGGGTCACTCCTGACCTTGCTCCTCCGCGCTCCGCGCCGTGAAGGTGCTCACTGACCCCACTGAGATCCGTCCCACAGGGGAAGACTGACATCTTATGACACGGAATTCATATGAGCCCAAATTAAACTCTGCCTCGTCTCCCCCAGGTTTGTAAGAACAGACCAGGCACAAAAAACACCCAACTACCATAAAGCATAAAGCATAAAGTACTCACAAACAAACAGAGCGGTAAGAGGGCATTGGGCACATTGTTCAGTTTGGGATCTGGGCTGAGAAATACCTTCCAAAATAAGCACTTGGCTGTTACTACGGAATTCATTTCAAATGTTTGGATAAATCTGGCACTGAAATGTGTCTATTATTATCACTTTTGATTAATTTTAAAAATTTGGCATGAACTACTGGGCCGGTCCAAAATTCTCAAAGGGCCAAATTGGGCCCACAGTGTGAAGTTTGGGAATCCAAGACGTATGCACCTTGAAGATCAGTTTCATTCATTTTGTAATGTGGAGTAGCTCTTTTACTTTATGTACTTCCAAAACAGTTTTCAACTTTAAAATTTATGTTTTTAAATACAAAATCCTCCATAAATAACAAGCAAAAAAAAAAAAACCCAAACAGCGGCCATGGCCATGAGCCTGTGTTAGCAGGGAAAACAGATTGTTGCTGTTGAGCCAGTCCTTAAAGACTTGCGTGGAGCTGTATTCTCATGTTGGTCAGTCAGCAGGGTTGTCTGCCCCAGGCAAACAGCTCTCCACTAATTACTGCAAGACAGCCTGTTCACCTGTTACAAAACCCAGTTCAGTGTAGAAACAAAAACCCATTGTGTAGAAACAAAAGAGATGGGAAATAATCGGTGAGTTTACTGTGATTCCACTCAAACACAGAGTGCTGGCACAGAAGCACCAGATCAATATGAATAAGACAGATGAATACCGGAGCACATCGATCAATAGACAGAGAGATAGAATTCCACCAAACAGCATCTGAACATTCTGAAATTAATTTAGGGTTTTCGCATCACAGCATATGTTTGTTCCCTGATTCCCCCCTCTCCTTCCCACAGGCTTATAAAGGATCACACTGTTTGGCATCTGTGGAAGCTTCCAGAAGCATATGCTGTCTTTCTCCATGATAATCCTCCTGGAAGGTGTTGTGTGTCACAGCGAATAGTTTCCACAGGGGAAGAAGCTTTTATGTGACAGTAAATGACTTCAGCCCCTGCTCCCTGTGTGAGTGTGCTGAGGCCCTGAGAGGCACTCTGTAAGGAGGGACAGCAATCGCCTGCTCCAACACACACCTATCCTTCTGCTACGCCAACGGCAAGAGAAAACGTCCCCCAGCCACCCCTGCTGAAGACAATAAATCAGTAAACAAACAAACAAATAAATAAATAAAGAGTGAGAGGTGCGGTGTGGATAGCCAGGCAGCATTCATCCCCATCGATCCGTGGTGAAGTGAGCGGGCCGCGGAGCGGTCAGCAGGGACCTGACTAAATCACGCACAGCGCTACGCTCCAGCGCCCACCCCAATAAAAGAGCACTTCGCTCTGACCCCAAATCTGCTGCACAGATGCAATCTGCATGGCCTCATCCTTTACTGCAACACACCAGAGGGGTCCGCAGCCCCCCCCCACTCAGAGGCAGGGTTATTTGCTCGTTCTCCGCCAGCACACGAAAATAACACAGATTAAGAATCCCATTCCAGGAGACAGAAGATTTCTCAATGTGCCTATGGGTTCATTTTTCATATACACATCAAGGTGATACCTGTGTTCGGTGGGTATGAGTTAGCATTCAATCATGATTAAATATCACACAGACAACTGCGCCTCTGCAGGAGCTCTTGGCAAGGTCATTACAAAAATTATATGAGAAAAAGAGCAAAACAACATGATTACCAAGCGAATGAAAATATCCAACAGCATTACTGACTGTTTTTCTGCACATCTCTGGAAATAAATTGAGGGAAAACCTTTTGAGTCGTGCATGGTTTCCATTGGGGGTGGGCAGGGGTGGAGCTGGCCTGGACCAATCAGCTGCATATCCTCTCAGTGGGGTTGATTTTGCCAGCCCTGAGCTCAGCGGGGCCACGTTTCCAAGGAGAACTATCCCGGGAAACTCAATCAGTTTCTCTGACAGAGAAAGGCTGCTGAACACAGAATGCACCTGAGAGGGCCTGTGATTTATGGCTGCATTCTGCCAAAGCCTCCTCGCTCCTTTAATTAGAAAGTACTGAGGAGGCGACTGAATGCGCCAGGAACTCTTAAATCTCCTGCCATGAAGTGCTCTGCAGCTTTCCAGCCACTACACCTTACAGTGCGGACATAATGGCACAGAGTCCTAACCCTAACCTTACCCTTACAGTGCGGACATAATGGCACAGAGTCCTAACCCTAACCTTACCCTTACAGTGCAGATATAATTGCAGAGTCCTAACCCTAACCTTACCCTTACAGTGCAGATATAATGGCACAGAGTCCTAACCCTAACCTTACCCTTACAGTGCAGATATAATTGCAGAGTCCTAACCCTAACCTTACCCTTACAGTGCAGATATAATGGCACAGAGTCCTAACCCTAACCTTACCCTTACAGTGCAGACATAATGGCACAGAGTCCTAACCCTAACCTTACCCTTACAGTGCAGATATAATGGCACAGAGTCCTAACCCTAACCTTACCCTTACAGTGCAGACATAATGGCACAGAGTCCTAACCCTAACCTTACCCTTACAGTGCAGATATAATTGCAGAGTCCTAACCCTAACCTTACCCTTACAGTGCAGATATAACGGCACAGGGTCCTTGGGCTATTCAAATGCAACATGCACATACAAGCACACACACATATGTATACTCGCGCATGCACACAAACACCCCTGCGTCTCTCTCTCTCTCTCACACACACACACACACACACACACAGTTCACATTTATCTGAGGCTAGGAGGGTGAAAATGAATATCCTTATTGATACAAGGCTTAGAAATTTATAAAATTTCTATAATATCTATTTTAGAAATTGATATAATCATAATATACTGACTGTAGTGATCATTATCTCCATCAAGCTCAGGCAATTCTTGCCAACTTTAAATTGAAGAAAAATGTGAAATGTGGCCAAAGATTCCACAGCCCCGTTAAGCTTCTTTCAGACTGTTTTTCTGTGAAAACACAGAAAGAAATGGCTTACTTAGCAGACACCAGCATTCTGGATTTGCTCCATTAACTGGATTAGCTGTTTAAACATAACTACTACCATGTCAAATCTATGCCATGGCTACATCTCACATCATAATAATTAAGGAGAGACTGATTAAAAATGAAGCATTTACTGTGTTCATTTTTCCAAGAATTACCTGAGCAGCACTCAGGTGTGTCTGTTCCCAGAATTACCTGAGCAGCTCTCAGGTGTGTCTGTTCCCAGAATTACCTGAGCAGCTCTCAGGTGTGTCTGTTCTCAGAATTACCTGAGCAGCTCTCAGGTGTGTCTGTTCCCAGAATTACCTGAGCAGCTCTCAGGTGTGTCTGTTCCCAGAATTACCTGAGCAGCTCTCAGGTGTGTCTGTTCCCAGAATTACCTGAGCAGCTCTCAGGTGTGTCTGTTCCCAGAATTACCTGAGCAGCTCTCAGGTGTGTCTGTTCCCAGAATTACCTGAGCAGCTCTCAGGTGTGTCTGTTCCCAGAATTACCTGAGCAGCTCTCAGGTGTGTCTGTTCCCAGAATTACCTGAGCAGCTCTCAGGTGTGTCTGTTCCCAGAATTACCTGAGCAGCTCTCAGGTGTGTCTGTTCCCAGAATTACCTGAGCAGCTCTCAGGTGTGTCTGTTCCCAGAATTACCTGAGCAGCTCTCAGGTGTGTCTGTTCTCAGAATTACCTGAGCAGCTCTCAGGTGTGTCTGTTCCCAGAATTACCTGAGCAGCTCTCAGGTGTGTCTGTTCCCAGAATTACCTGAGCAGCTCTCAGGTGTGTCTGTTCCCAGAATTACCTGAGCAGCTCTCAGGTGTGTCTGTTCCCAGAATTACCTGAGCAGCTCTCAGGTGTGTCTGTTCCCAGAATTACCTGAGCAGCTCTCAGGTGTGTCTGTTCCCAGAATTACCTGAGCAGCTCTCAGGTGTGTCTGTTCCCAGAATTACCTGAGCAGCTCTCAGGTGTGTCTGTTCCCAGAATTACCTGAGCAGCTCTCAGGTGTGTCTGTTCCCAGAATTACCTGAGCAGCTCTCAGGTGTGTCTGTTCCCAGAATTACCTGAGCAGCTCTCAGGTGTGTCTGTTCCCAGAATTACCTGAGCAGCTCTCAGGTGTGTCTGTTCCCAGAATTACCTGAGCAGCTCTCAGGTGTGTCTGTTCCCAGAATTACCTGAGCAGCTCTCAGGTGTGTCTGTTCCCAGAATTACCTGAGCAGCTCTCAGGTGTGTCTGTTCCCAGAATTACCTGAGCAGCTCTCAGGTGTGTCTGTTCCCAGAATTACCTGAGCAGCTCTCAGGTGTGTCTGTTCCCAGAATTACCTGAGCAGCTCTCAGGTGTGTCTGTTCCCAGAATTACCTGAGCAGCTCTCAGGTGTGTCTGTTCCCAGAATTACCTGAGCAGCTCTCAGGTGTGTCTGTTCCCAGAATTACCTGAGCAGCTCTCAGGTGTGTCTGTTCCCAGAATTACCTGAGCAGCTCTCAGGTGTGTCTGTTCCCAGAATTACCTGAGCAGCTCTCAGGTGTGTCTGTTCCCAGAATTACCTGAGCAGCTCTCAGGTGTGTCTGTTCCCAGAATTACCTGAGCAGCTCTCAGGTGTGTCTGTTCCCAGAATTACCTGAGCAGCTCTCAGGTGTGTCTGTTCCCAGAATTACCTGAGCAGCTCTCAGGTGTGTCTGTTCCCAGAATTACCTGAGCAGCTCTCAGGTGTGTCTGTTCCCAGAATTACCTGAGCAGCTCTCAGGTGTGTCTGTTCCCAGAATTACCTGAGCAGCTCTCAGGTGTGTCTGTTCCCAGAATTACCTGAGCAGCTCTCAGGTGTGTCTGTTCCCAGAATTACCTGAGCAGCTCTCAGGTGTGTCTGTTCCCAGAATTACCTGAGCAGCTCTCAGGTGTGTCTGTTCCCAGAATTACCTGAGCAGCTCTCAGGTGTGTCTGTTCCCAGAATTACCTGAGCAGCTCTCAGGTGTGTCTGTTCCCAGAATTACCTGAGCAGCTCTCAGGTGTGTCTGTTCCCAGAATTACCTGAGCAGCTCTCAGGTGTGTCTGTTCCCAGAATTACCTGAGCAGCTCTCAGGTGTGTCTGTTCCCAGAATTACCTGAGCAGCTCTCAGGTGTGTCTGTTCCCAGAATTACCTGAGCAGCTCTCAGGTGTGTCTGTTCCCAGAATTACCTGAGCAGCTCTCAGGTGTGTCTGTTCCCAGAATTACCTGAGCAGCACTCAGGTGTGTCTTTTCCCAGAATTACCTGAGCAGCACTCAGGTGCGTCTGTTCCCAGAATTACCTGAGCAGCTCTCAGGTGTGTCTGTTCCCAGAATTACCTGAGCAGCTCTCAGGTGTGTCTGTTCCCAGTCTCTCTTGTGGAGCTTGTTTCTGAAGGTGTTCCACAGCTTCCATATGTGCTTACACAGCATTATTCTGAAGGCAGAAATAGCATCAGACACTATTTTAAAAGAAAGAATAAATAGCCAGTTTCCTTACACTCCAATCTCATTATTATCTCACATGAATATGACCTGGATATAAATGATGTTTGATGACTCAGCTTGACGTGATAACTTCCACATACTGTAAAACAATGGAGGCTGAATGTCAGACACTGATCACCTAAATACACTGGCTGGACCTATAAAAAACACTGAAGCCATACCTCCACACTCAGGGGCATGGCAAAGGTCTTTGGTCAATGTCTGGATTTTAGTTTCATAGCATTAGGAATGTCAACAACATTTTGAGTAGTTTTGACAATTATGGTAATAATTTTCATTTTGAAAAGGTTAATCTCTGAATGCTTGGAACACATTTTCAGTCAGACTGAAATCTGACAGTTGTACTTAAGTCAGACCATAAGTAATGCTTGTTTCTAAATGATTGGGTCCAGTCCTGTAAAGAGAATTGATCTTCCAGACAATACCATTAAATGGACTTCTTGTTCACATGTAACAGACTTCTTCTAAAATAAGTTTTAAACACTTCTTTGTTTTTGAATCACCGCAGTTTAACAGAGAAAACTCCCCTCCTGCACTCAGGGCTTATGTATTTTTTAAATTGTGATGTTATAGTGGATCAAGCTCAGGTTATTTATTCATATCTCACTAATTACATATACATATTCAAATAGTTCAGAAGTGTAAATCAAATCACTAAGTGCTGACTTACTATATATTTTATGTGGCCAAGATGTTAGGAGTGTTGGCATATATTATGAATAAGTAAAATACTTTAAACCAAATCGTCATTATATAATGAGTGTTGAATAATTCACAGCCTAAAATAGATGTTCAGCATTTTGTCTGGCTGGGATTCAAATTTTTAAGTGATCCTTTTATTTCTAAAACTGATTTCAGGAGTGTTTAATTTATAAACCATTTCAAATCAATACAACTTATCCACTTGTCTTCCAAACTCAGCTTGCACAGAACAACGTGAATTCCAACTGACCAGAAGTCACAACTGAGAATTGGAGTAAGGGACAGCAAACAGACAGAGCCGCTCGTCAGAGCTCAGAACGCTGCATTATTCATATGTACCCCTCAGTGTGTCTGTGTTTTAGATATACATCTCACTGTACAGGGAAGACTGGCATCACACCACCATACAGCACAGGAAACAGAACTCTTTCGTAACACTTTGTCTGTCTTTGCTGTCAGACCTGATTGTATTAGGTCTAATCCTGAGCTTCACATGGGGACTTGTTATTCATAAAGAAATGGGCAGCCTACAGCAGTGTGTGTGTGTGTGAGAGAGAGAGAGAGAGAGAGAGAGAACACAAGAGGTGGAGAGAGAGATAGGTATGCCCTGTAGACCTTCATTCTACACACATTTGACACTTTCACTCCTTTCCACTGTTCTGGAAAATTCTTCTTTTTGAGGCAGTGCAGACTAACATACTTCAACATCTAGGAGTATGTATAAAAGAAAAATAGCTCTTATCTACACTTCTTCTTGCAATTAATGTCCCGATTTCCCCTCAGTGTAAATATACTTAGTTACACGGAATAGTGAGTAATCTTCCAGCCATGTTAGTTAAGAGATTTACATATGTATACTCCAGTCTGCTGTGCCTTAGGGCAGTGAGGAAGCTCCCATTTCAAATTTCTGCCTTGTTTATATTTCCTCCCTGCTTTGGCTGCAGTTCAATATGAGGCAGTGTGTTGACTACAGAGTGGAGAAGGCAGCTTCGATGACTTAAATGGTCATTTTTTTTCCCCAAACATTTCAGAAAAATGGGTCCCAGTCATGCTGAGTGGAAGCAGTGCTGTGAAGTGATTAAGCAAAGGCATGGTGCTGAAGTTTACTTCATGTGTTTGAGTAGTGATGGAGGTGATGTTTGAGTAGTGATGGAGGTGATGTTTGAATAGTGATGGAGGTGATGTTTGAGTAGTGATGGAGGTGATGTTTGAGAAGGGATGGAGGTGCTGTTTGAGTAGTGATGGAGGTGATGTTTGAGTAGTGATGGAGGTGCTGTTTGAGTAGTGATGGAGGTGATGTTTGAGTAGTGATGGAGGTGATGTTTGAGTAGTGATGGAGGTGATGTTTGAGTAGTGATGGAGGTGCTGTTTGAGTAGTGATGGAGGTGATGTTTGAGTGGTGATGGAGGTGATGTTTGAGTAGTGATGGAGGTGATGTTTGAGTAGTGATGGAGGTGATGTTTGAGTAGTGATGGAGGTGCTGTTTGAGTAGTGATGGAGGTGCTGTTTGAGTAGTGATGGAGGTGATGTTTGAGCAGTGTGGGAGGTGCTGTTTGAGTAGTGATGGAGGTGATGTTTGAGTAATGATGGAGGTGATGTTTGAGTAGTGATGGAGGTGCTGTTTGAGTAATGATGGAGGTGATGTTTGAGTGGTGATGGAGGTGCTGTTTGAGTGGTGATGGAGGTGCTGTTTGAGTGGTGATGGAGGTGATGTTTGAGTAGTGTGGGAGGTGCTGTTTGAGTAGTGATGGAGGTGATGTTTGAGTAGTGATGGAGATGCTGTTTGAGTAGTGATGGAGGTGATGTTTGAGTAGTGATGGAGGTGCTGTTTGAGTGGTGATGGAGGTGATTTTTGAGCAGTGTGGGAGGTGATTTTTGAGTAGTGTGGGAGGTGCTGTTTGAGTAGTGATGGAGGTGATGTTTGAGTAATGATGGAGGTGATGTTTGAGTAGTGATGGAGGTGCTGTTTGAGTGGTGATGGAGGTGATTTTTGAGCAGTGTGGGAGGTGCTGTTTGAGTAGTGATGGAGGTGCTGTTTGAGTAGTGATGGAGGTGATGTTTGAGTAATGATGGAGGTGCTGTTTGAGTAATGATGGAGGTGATGTTTGAGTAGTGATGGAGGTGATGTTTGAGTGGTGATGGAGGTGATGTTTGAGCAGTGTGGGAGGTGATGTTTGAGTAGTGATGGAGGTGATGTTTGAGTAGTGATGGAGGTGATGTTTGAGTAGTGATGGAGGTGCTGTTTGAGTAGTGATGGAGGAGATGTTTGAGTAGTGATGGAGGTGATTTTTGAGCAGTGTGGGAGGTGCTGTTTGAGTAGTGTTGGAGGTGCTGTTTGAGTAGTGTTGGAGGTGATGTTTGAGTAATGATGGAGGTGATGTTTGAGTAGTGATGGAGGTGCTGTTTGAGTAGTGATGGAGGTGATGTTTGAGTAGTGATGGAGGTGATGTTTGAATAGTGATGGAGGTGATGTTTGAGTAGTGATGGAGGTGATGTTTGAGCAGTGTGGGAGGTGCTGTTTGAGTAGTGATGGAGGTGCTGTTTGAGTAGTGATGGAGGTGATGTTTGAGTAGTGATTGAGGTGATGTTTGAGCAGTGTGGGAGGTGCTGTTTGAGTAGTGATGGAGGTGCTGTTTGAGTAGTGATGGAGGTGCTGTTTGAGTGGTGATGGAGGTGATGTTTGAGTAGTGATGGAGGTGATGTTTGAGTAGTGATGGAGGTGATTTTTGAGTAGTGATGGAGGTGCTGTTTGAGCAGTGTGGGAGGTGCCGTTTGAGTGGTGATGGAGGTGATGTTTGAGTAGATGCAGCAGGGGCTTAGTTTGAGTCCAGCATGGTAAAGAGTAAAACAACACGGGTGTTCCATCACTGTTTCATACCTGCCCAGGAGCAAGAGCCACTCAAGGTCTCATCTGATTATTGGGGCTGTGGGTGAGTGTGAGTGCGAGTGTGTGTGTGTGAGAGTGCCTGTGCGAATGCAAGTGCGTGTGGCTGTGAGTGAGTGCGAGTGTGTGTGCGTGAGAGTGACTACGCGAATGCAAGTGCATGTGGCTGTGAGTGAGTGCGAGTGTGTGTGTGTGAGAGAGCCTGTGCGAATGCAAGAGCGTGTGGCTGTGAGTGAGTGCGAGTGTGTGTGTGAGAGTGCCTGTGCGAATGCAAGTGCGTGTGGCTGTGAGTGAGTGCGTGTGTGATGACGGATATTCTCTGGTAGTCTCAGCGTGCGTGACTGTGCCGCATGCCTCCTGCCACTCTGGTGAAACAGAAGTACCAAGTTACAATCCTGTGTGAGGGATCAGGCTTGTGCTCAGTCACATGACCAGGCAGAAAGGGACCCTGCTAGAGGGAACAATCTAAGGTTGTTTGTCAGGTGATCTGCCACACATCACCTCACTGCTAATTATTACAGTAATTGACAACTATGCTTCCTGAATGGAAGCAGAATGTGAGCAGATGAAAAAGAATCTGTATCTTTCCTGTAGATATGCTTTACTTTCCTGTAGTTTTTTGTACCTGTGTGTTTGTAGTGGGGAAGAAATCAATAGGAATTGTTCTATATTAAAGTCCTGCGAGTGAAAGTGGAACGCTGTGTAACTATAAATCATTCTCTAGCGCTGGATTTGTGCTTTGCTGGGCTTTTTCCCCAGCTCACAACTTGGGACTCGCTCTGATGAATAAGTATCCACAGAGAGAAGAACTGATAAAAACAGGGAAAATGAAAGCGATTATAAAGGGAGGAAGAGAGAGATGGAGGTGGGGGGGTGGGGGTTATGGGAGAGACACCTGAGCCCCTGAATGGGCTCTGCAGCACCAAAGATATTTCTCTTCACCTCTCCACAGTCCAGTTATATTACATGAACTCAAATCGCAAACTCAATAGAAAATGTCTCATGTAGGATTATGGGTTATGAAGTTTTATTGTTCTTTTACATGATGCAGGAATATCAGTGATGCTGGTGATAGTTATTCATCTACACTACAGCTCAAAGGCTCTGGAGGTTGGTTGGGTGGACAGTGTCAGTTATTAGCATTGATGCCATCTTTGATTAGGAAGAAATATGATCTGCTTACAGTCAGCAAATATACAGTATTTGCTGACTGTATACATAGTGTATTATATAAATATACCACAATCACATTTGGGACAAATACAACTTAAATACATGGCAATTTTATATCTAGCATAGTTTTTCCTTTTAAAGTTACATTTTGATCCACTTTTTTTAAAAAAACATTAAAAGTGCATTTTGCATTAGCAGAGGAGCACTGCTAGCTTAAGCAAGGAATACTTACTCTCTGTGAAGCTGCTGGTGCTCTGATGAGTGACATCATCAACGCCCGCCTGGGCAGTTGCACCTCACCCTGGCAGAGCGGCACCTCACCCTGGCGGAGTGGTACCTCACCCTGGCAGAGCGGCACCTCACCCTGGCAGAGCGTCACCTCACCCTGGCGGAGTGGCAGTCCAGTGTGTGTGTCCTGCGTCATTACTGTGGCTGCTTTGGAGCAGAGTTATAGCTGAGTTACAGCTGTGTTACAGTTGAGTTATAGGTGTGTTATAGCTGAAGTATAGGTGAGTTATAGGTGTGCTCTTTACTTGTAGAGTGTGCGCAGTACAGTGTGGGGTAGAGTGTGTGCACTATAGTGTGGGGTAGAGTGTGTGCAGTATAGTGTGAGGTAGAATGTGTGCAGTGTAGTGTGGGGTAGAGTGTGTGCATGATATAGTGTGGGGTAGAGTGTGTGCAGTATAGTCTGGGGTAGTGTGTGTGCAGTATAGTGTGGGGTAGTGTGTGCGCAGTAGAGGGTGGGGTAGTGTGTGTGCAGTATAGTGTGGGGTAGAGTGTGTGCAGTATAGTGTGTGGTAGTCTGTGCCTAGTATAGTGTGGGGTAGAGTGTGTGCGCAGTAGAGGGTGGGGCAGTGTGTGTGCAGTATAGTGTGGGGTAGAATGTGTGCAGTAGAGTGTGGGGTAGTGTGTGTGTGCAGTATAGTGTGGGGTAGTGTGTGCGCAGTAGAGTGTGGGGTAGTGTGTCTGCAGTAGAGGGTGGTGTAGAGTGTGTGCAGTAGAGTGTGGGGTAGTGTGTGTGCAGTATAGTGTGGGGTAGTGTGTGTGTGCAGTAGAGGGTGGGGTAGTGTGTGTGCAGTACAGTGTGGGGTAGTGTGTGTGTGCAGTAGAGTGTGGGGTAGAGTGTGTGCAGTTTAGTGTGGGGTAGTGTGTGTGTGCAGTAGAGTGTGGGGTAGTGTGTGTGCAGTATAGTGTGGGGTAGTGTGTGTGCAGTAGAGGGTGGGGTAGTGTGTGTGCAGTATAGTGTGGGGTAGTGTGTGTGCAGTAGAGTGTGGGGTAGTGTGTGTGCAGTATAGTGTGGGGTAGAGTGTGTGCAGTATAGTGTGGGGTAGTGTGTGTGCAGTAGAGGGTGGGGTAGTGTGTGTGCAGTATAGTGTGGGGTAGTGTGTGTGTGCAGTAGAGTGTGGGGTAGTGTGTGCGCAGTAGAGTGTGGGGTAGTGTGTGTGTGCAGTAGAGTGTGGGGTAGTGTGTGCGCAGTAGAGTGTGGGGTAGTGTGTGTGCAGTAGAGGGTGGGGTAGAGTGCAAGATTCCCTCCCACATCATGTGATCTGCCCACACGCTATGGGATTTTATTTTTTTTTTCTTTGAGAGCAATTCTGGTGAGAATAGGAAAAGGAAAAAAATATCATTAAAAAAATGAAAAGGTATGCTTCTGGGATTCTTGCTGCCCTGGCTTCATTTCCTTCATTACTCCCATCATCAGAGAGGCGAGCGTGTTTTAATGTGGATACAGAAAGCGTATCTGACAAAGTAACAGAAAACAAGCCTGAATGAATGCGTGTAGCCAGCATGAGCGCCCGTCTCACATACGCTCATTACGTGTGTCAGTCCGTGCTGATGCTATGACGCATCGCCATTGTCTTGATGTGTTTTTATGAAGGAGACATATGGCAGTAACGCATTTATAGCTGGATGGTTATTGCAGGGATTTTGGCGGTAATTGCACTTGAAGTGACTTTGCACATAACCCAAGCTTGTCCTCGCAGCCCCAGCCTGGGTCTCTGGGGTCCAGTTGCTGGCCAAAGCCCATAACCACAGCCCCTGCACACTGCTTAGCCCCTTTAAACCTTTATACAAAGATGTACTCCATTTTACTAGCATCCTCATGTTATACAAGGTCATTCACAGCAGCCTGACGCTGTATTTTATGTTGGAGACCCACCTGGAGCAGGGTCGCTCACACAGAAATAATGTTACATGAAGAGTGCATGCAACAGAATTCAATATTAAATGAACAGCACCTGGCTGACAGAGGTACCTGAAAACATGAGCAAACTAAATGATGAGGTTTGATTGGTGAAATGGGCTGACCTTTCCATCCAGTTAAAGCACAGTAAATAGAAGTGAAGAGACCAGGGGAGAAATGCACCGAGCCCATCCCAGGGAAAAGCTCTGCTGTAAGGGAAATACCTCCCTCTCTGATGACTCCAGCCAGAGGACTCTTTAATGTCATGCCACTGGAGTTTGCAGGAATGTTCTAATACTGTGCGGGTGAAAGTAAAAACCAATTATTTAATTACTAACATTTATTTAATTATCAAAATCTCCCAGATTTTGAGATGGACCAAGACATGTGTGCAGAATCAGGAAGGAGATATAATAAACTCAGTGCTAATGTTTGCAATGGAGTAGAACACATGCTAATCCCTGCAGTGAATCAGAGGAGGCGCTAATCCCTGCAGTGAATCAGAGGAGGTGCTATTCTCTGCAGTGAATCAGAGGAAGTGCTAATCCCTGCAGTGAATCAGAGGAGGTGCTAATCCCTGCAGTGAATCAGAGGAGGTGCTAATCCCTGCAGTGAATCAGAGGAGGTGCTAATCCCTGCAGTGAATCGGGGTAAATGATAATCTCTGCAGTGAATCAGAGGAAGTGCTAATCCCTGCAGTGAATCAGAGGAGGTGCTAATCCCTGCAGTGAATCAGAGGAAGTGCTAATCCCTGCAGTGAATCAGAGGAAGTGCTAATCCCTGCAGTGAATCAGAGGAAGTGTTAATCCCTGCAGTGAATCATGGTAAATGATAATCCCTGCAGTGAATCAAAGGAAGTGCTAATTTCTGCAGTGAATCAGAGGAAGTGCTAATCCCTGCAGTGAATCAGAGGAAGTGCTAATCCCTGCAGTGAATCAGAGGAAGTGCTAATTTCTGCAGTGAATCAGAGGAAGTTCTAATCTCTGCAGTGAATCAGAGGAAGTGCTAATCCCTGCAGTGAATCAGAGGAAGTGCTAATATCTGCAGTGAATCAGAGGAAGTGCTAATCCCTGCAGTGAATCAGAGGAAGTGCTAATCCCTGCAGTGAATCAGAGGAAGTGCTAATATCTGCAGTGAATCAGAGGAAGTGCTAATCCCTGCAGTGAATCAGAGGAAGTGCTAATCCCTGCAGTGAATCAGAGGAAGTGCTAATATCTGCAGTGAATCAGAGGAAGTGCTAATATCTGCAGTGAATCAGGGTAAATGATAATCTCTGCAGTGGAACGAAATAACTGCTAATTTTAGCATCACTGTTCCTCCCTCTGTAGTTTCTTGTTCTTTTAGAGTCACCATGTTTCCCAAAAGGTGGCCAGTAAAATAGTTTGCACACATTTTTACACTAAGGATTCACTAATGGCACTCTGGAGTGTTAACATTGATGTGGAAACACACTCACGTACATTTAATTCACCGACTGAATGTATTTTTATGGGACTGTGATTCTGTTTCAGTAAGTACATCCTCATAACAGAATGAGATCTCATCTTCAGACTCCTGATTTAGTGTATTAAATTATTGTAATGTATTGTTTTGAATTATTTAGAAAACCAAAACAAAACAACTAACATAAACAAATAAAATTATTATTATAACATTACATTATGTACAATATTATTCCTTAATCAAGAGGAAAAAAATCTGTTGTGGTATTTAGCCAAACTCAAAGCAAATGGGGGGAAACAAAAGGGTAAATGATGATGTGAATGGGGCAAACGTACACCAGCAGGTCTGATTAAGCTTTAGTGTGTGTCTGTGTCAGAGGGGTTGGGGAGATCTATGGAATTTCACCGCTGTATGCATTTACTCAATCTACCATAAACATATGATATAGCCATACGGAAAGGTCAAACACCAGCTCCTCCCAAATTTAACACCATTACCCCCCTACTGCGGCTCTGTTGTTCCATTGCTCTTCCTCATGACACTGTGTCTTATTCATTTTGACTGCACAATTTGCAGGCATGAAAGCAGGCTCTAACTCTTTCTTAGCAAATAACAATCCATTTGTTTAGCTTAGCGGAAAGGGTGCAATGTGAAAAAGACCTCATAGACTGCACTGCCACAGCATAAAACAGCTTAAAGCACATCCTACAGTCCCAGCACCTGTTGGCCTCACTGTCACTGTCCACAAACGTACATCTCTATGTCAACTTACTATATGAATAGATTTGCTGTGTGTGTGTGTGTGTGTGTGTGTGTATATATTTACATATAAGAAACACCAGGTACTCTCTGGTTCTTGTCATTTCAAGTGTTATCCTCACAGGTGGTGCACCACCCACTGGCCCAGCAAGGACTGCTTTCTGGCATAGCTGATGGATCTCAGATCCTCCAGGGGGCGTATGTCTGAATACAAAGAGTTCTACCAAAGCATAGCAACCTGAACACTCATACGTGTGAGCACCAGCATATAGCTGGACAGCTGCTGCTCCTTATTTATGCTGAGGATGGAGTCTGCTGATTGGTCGTCTGCCACTGAGCTCCACAAACCGCCCCCCCCCCCCCCCCCCCGTGCTCCTCAAAACAATATCGAGGAAATAGGGCAAAACAGGGCCCACCTTCTTCTGCCACCACCACCCTTCAGCAAAACAGGGCCCACCTTCTTCTACTCACCACCACCCTTCAGCAAAACAGGGCCCACCTTCTTCTGCTCACCACCACCCTTCAGCAAAACAGGACCCACCTTCTTCTGCTCACCACCATGCTTCAGCAAAACAGGGCCCACCTTCTTCTGCTCACCACCACGCTTCAGCAAAACAGGGCCCACCTTCTTCTGCTCACCACCACGCTTCAGCAAAACAGGGCCCACCTTCTTCTGCTCACCACCACGCTTCAGCAAAACAGGGCCCACCTTCTTCTGCTCACCACCACCCTTCAGCAAAACAGGGCCCACCTTCTTCCGCTCACCACCGCGCTTCAGCAAAACAGGGCCCACCTTCTGCTCACCACCGCGCTTCAGCAAAACAGGGCCCACCTTCTGCTCACCACCACCCTTCAGCAAAACAGGGCCTACCTTCTTCTGCTCACCACCGCGCTTCAGCAAAACAGGGCCCACCTTCTTCTGCTCACCACCGTGCTTCAGCAAAACAGGGCCCACCTTCTGCTCACCTCCACGCTTCAGCAAAACAGGGTCCACCTTCTGCTCACCACCGCGCTTCAGCAAAACAGGGCCCACCTTCTTCTGCTCACCACCCTGCTTCAGGGACAGGCACTGTTGGTCAGAGTCAGAGTATTTAATCTTCAGTTACTGCTGTCCCCATCTGCCCCTCAGCAGCAGGGCTTTATTAAACAGCCTCACACTGAGGCGTATGCTGATTATCTCTTCATCTGGTCAGGTATGTTAATGTGGATCGCTGAGTTTCTTTACGGCCAGTGTTTCATTTGTGCGGCTGTGATGAGCGTCAGCAGTCTGAGGTTTAGCTGCTTGCCATGCTCTTGCATTGATAAGAGGCTCATCATATCTGAATCTGTTCTGTCTGCAATATTGAATTGTACTTGTACTTATTTTATTGTTGAAAACTAGAAAAAAAATGTGACATCGCCATGACAATGCTGGACATGAGGATCTACCAGGAATCAGTGTGGACTCTGGAGTTCTGGAGTCCTCATTTACCTGCAGCTCCTCCTCCCCTCTCTGAGGCGCTGGGATGCTAAAGCCGTGCAGCTTTTATCTGCGTGAGATATTAACCTTCAGGAAGAGATCCATTGCCCAGTTAATCCAACCGAACATTTCATAGCGGGAATACACTCAAGGCAATGAATTCCAATATTACTTTTTACTACTTCTCAGTGAATGGGATTAATTTATGTCTCACTATTTTACATCTCTAAAATTATTTAGATTCATGTATTTTTTCTGAATCTACTCCCAGTTCATTTGAAATTGCCATGTTCTATGGCAGTTCATTTGAAACTAGAATATAAAATAACCATAAAGAAAAATATAAACATTTATCCTGTGGTTTATTTTATTCTACTAAGGTCAAGTATGACCTATGACTAATCTATTCGTGTGAAAAAAGACATTTTGAAACAATATTTTTGTGACATTGAAATCGGGGGGGGGGGGGGGGGGGGGGGTTATCTGACAAAAATTGTAACTGTGGTGTACTTTTCATAAAGACATCAAAAACTTCTGCGCTGTCTTGAGGCTCATTGTGTTGGATTTGCAGAGGGTTTTTATTTATTTTTTTTGAAAGTGAGGGGAGCGATCAAACTGCATGCTGGATTAAGCTTTGGTCTTACAGGGCACTGGGCTCTCATTAAAGTTCTTGCCTGAAAAAGACTCAAGCTGTGAATGTTTTCAGTTTGAAACAGAATGAAGGGTTTGCCTTCACTTCCACACCACACACCAGCAGCCTATCCAGCATCATTTACTATGTAATGCTTTATAATACACAAGTCTGTACTGTGCCCAGAGGAAATCCTAGCACACCATTTAAAGCACACACGCACAAGCACGCACACGCACACAAGCACACACACACACACACA
>JAFBMS010000526.1:0-93124 GCA_019788955.1 Albula glossodonta | reverse complement strand
TTCTGCCCCTCCTTACCCCTTTTTGTGCCCCTCCCTGCCCCTTTTTACCCCTTTCTGCCCCTCCCTGTCTATCCCTGCCCTCTCCCTGGGTGCATTCCAATACTTGTTGTCGTCTCCTGCGCTCGTCTCCTCCTCTCGAGGAAACGGGGCGATGAAGCGAAAATTGTAACAGCTAGTCTCCCTGGCTGCGTGCTGATTGGCTGCGGTACCTGTTGGAAGGCGGAGTTGAGCAGCAGGTACCTCTCAGACCGCCGCATGGGCAGACAGAGGCTGTAGAGCACGTGCACACCAGCGAAGAAGAAGCTGAGCAGCCCCAGCTGCTTGCGGCTCTGCAGCCAGTCCTCCAGCCACCGGGGGAAGCGTCTGTACTTGGTGCTGTAGTACAGCTGGTGGGCGGCGGCCAGCAGGCCGGCCAGATACACCAGGGCCAGCAGGGTGATGGCCACCACCGGCAGCGTCTTGTTGACCATCTCCACGGGGATCTTGTAGAAGTCGCTCTGCTGGTTGCGGACGTAAGGGTGGATGATGTCGCGCACGAAGGAGTAGACGAAGAAGAGGATGGAGAGGCTGACGGCAGCCAGCACCGGGCCCTTCCACGGGGTGAAGAGGTGCAGGGGCATGTTTTCAATCTCCCGTGAAGACGACAGCGCCCCCATGTCCACCGGGACGAAGCTCAGCTGCCGAGCCAGCTCCAGCACCTGCTGCCGGGCCTCCACAGAGTTTCCACACACGTACACCTGGGACACAGGTAACTCAGAATGACATACTGCACACCTGGGACACAGGTAACTCAGAATGACATACTGCACACCTGGGACACAGGTAACTCAGAATTACATACCGCACACCTGGGACACAGGTAACTCAGAATGACATACTGCACACCTGGGACACAGGTAACTCAGAATGACATACTGCACACCTGGGACACAGGTAACTCAGAATGACATACTGCACACCTGGGACACAAGTAACTCAGACTTACATACTGCACACCTGGGACACAGGTAACTCAGACTTACATACTGCACACCTGGGACACAGGTAACTCAGAATGACATACTGCACACCTGGGACACAGGTAACTCAGAATGACATACTGCACACCTGGGACACAGGTAACTCAGAATTACATACCGCACACCTGGGACACAGGCAACAAAAAGTTACCTACTACACACCTATAACACAGGTATGAAACCACCTTGCAGTTATACAAACAGTGCAGCATCTGTGTGTGTGTATGTGTGTGCGTGTGTGTGTGGGTGTGGGTGTGTGCATGTGTGTGCGTGCATAATATATATATATTGTGAGACAGCTTGCAATAGAAATGGTTGAAAACCTTTCATTGAATAACACATAGAGGTGGATGGAGTATGTGATACTAGTAGTTACTGTATGCAGGGATGCATGTATAAAAGTGACAGCTCTGTAATAAAGGGCATAACGGTGAACAGGTTTCCTGTATGATGGCAAATCTGATTAATGTATTAACAAATCCATAGGTGATGCATTATGGATTTCATAGACTGAACTGAATGTCCACATCCACTATTTCACATAAAAATCTACAGGGCCGCATAATTCCCACCAAATAATCCTGCATTTTGAAAGTGACAGGAGCTTAACATTTTCAGAGCAGGAGAATAATTCTCAAAAATCCCTAATCTTTATCTTGAATTTAGCTTGTCTCTAAATTTAGCTCAGGCTACACCTTTTTCAAAGCGTGTCTCCATGAGTTTCCCCAGAGTGCCCGTGAGGAGCGAGGACGGTGGACTGACTGTGGCTGTGAAAAAGCGCCAGGCAGAAAATATCTTTCATCCTGATACTTTCATCAGGTCGTTTTCATTGGGGGGTGTGGGCCATGGGGTGGGGGGGGTCTCGACTGATCCCAGAAGCCTTTGCTGCCTTCCTCTCTGCCCTACACACACGGCTCTGTCCTGCCAGGGGTTTATTTCTGTAGACGTAAACACCAGTGACGCACGCCTCCTACCGGAATCTGACCTCCTCGAGCCTCTCACTCCTTCCATCTCTCTCTCTCTCTCTCTCTGTCTTTCACCACCCTCTTTCTCTCTCCCTCCACCCCTCTCACTCTCTCCATCAATACCTCTATCTCTCTCTCCCTCTCAAATTCCCTCTTTCCTCCCTCCATCCTCTTCCTCTCTGCCTCCATCCCTCTCTCTTTCTCTTTCCACCTTTTTTCTCTCTCGCTCTCTCTCTCTGTCTGTCTCTCTTTCCATCTCCATTCCCCTCTCTCCATCTGTCCTTCCATTGCTCTCTCCATCCATCCATCTCCCTCTTTCTCTCTGTCTCTCCCCCCCCCCCCCCCCCCCCCCCCCCCCCCCCCCCCGAACTAAAATATGTACATTGCTTTCCTGGCAAGTACATATTGCTATACAACGGATACACTTATGGACATAACACACAATAATAAAATATGAATATCAGTTGTCAGCTAATTAAACATTAGTTATTAATTATGTATATGGTAGAGTAATAGAGACATTCGCTGTCCCTGGCTGGCAATGCTAAATGCTCACTCTTTCCAAACATAAACAGGGGATTTGATGCTGACCTTGAAGGGTTTTAAACTAAGGACAGAGCTGAACATATTTAGGGTAATATTGTGATCAAGTTAGCATGTGTCCCCTCCCAGTTCTCTCCCTCTCAAATTCAAATTCAAATGTGCTTTATTGGCATGACAAGATAAACTTGTGTTGCTAAAACGAAATACAAAATACAAATAACACTGAACAAAGACAATAACAACATTACCATCCCTAACCTAAACACATTTACCCATATTAAACAGATGTATTCATAGATTCTCTCTCACTCTCTCTCTTTTTTTTGTGGGTGCCGATGTATTCTGGTTTTGGGGTTAATAGGATGGCTGTTTTTGTGTTCTGTGATAATGTCACAATAAAGGTGGGTTAAAACTCAATAGGGAATACACATGTAAATATTGCCGAACCATAAAGCAGTATATTAAAACTTGAATACAATAAATGCCGCACAGTGACATCATACACAAAGATGATCATGGCAGCAACAGCAACAACAACATATAATACCAAAAAACAAACAAAAAAAACATTTCAAGAAAACTTCAATATAGACAAGCTCAGCTTTTATGTCATTGGCATTCATAAAGATCAGATGCCTTTTTCCACTGATGTTTTATTTTTGGTTTTTTTTTGTACATGTAATTTTTTGCTTGCCTTTATATACAATCTCAAATAGAAATGTTTCTGTAGAGTATATATTTTATTGTTTATGTGTCAGGGACAATGCTACTTGATATTGTTATGGCTTGAAACATGAAGCAGATGTACTGCATCCCTGTTTTCTTGCATTACTCGAGTGAGTGGCCCTTGCTTAAAACTTCAGGGTTATTTTAGATGCCCTTGCTCACCTGTCGGCTGGCATCCTTGGGTCCGGACTGCATGGCCCAGGCAGAGATGACATTGAACCCCTTCACCACGTGCGACTCGGGGAAAAGCGAGGCCAGGTACTCGGCGTTGGACTCTGGATACTGGTTCATGCGCTTGTTGTTGCTGACGTCCACCAGGACCTTGCCCGCCAGCAGGTGCTTGAGGCCCCAGAGGGTGGCGTAGTGCTCCCTGTGGATGGCCAGGATGACCAGCCCGGCCTTCCCCACCGCGTCCTCCTGGTGCGTCACGTCCACCACGTGGGGGAAGAACTCGGCCGCGCGCTTGGGCTGCCGGCTCCCCACCGCCACACGGTACCCGCAGCGGAGCAGCCGGATCGTCAGGCACTTGGAGAAGTCGCCCGACCCGATGATGGCCACGGTCGGCTTGCTGGAACGTTCCTTGAGGCCGTTCTTCTCGCCGTTGGGCAGGAAGGTTTCCATGGTGCCCAGGGGGCTGCTGCCTAGCATGGAAATGGCATCCATTCTCAAGCCCGCTTCGTCACAGTCTCCCTCTGGTGGTCTTAGGGGGAAAAAGCAACAGCAATGGGTTTAAGTTACAGGCATTCAGCAGATGCTCTTATCCAGCCCCCAGTGCAAACGGCACAAATCAGGAATGTAACGTATACATACAATGTATGCACTCTTAGAGGGAAGTCAAGTCCTGAGAACCAGAAGTGAGAACACGAGACAAGACTGGGGCCCTGTAGAATACCCTGCACCCTTAAAATATGGTAAGAACCAAGCATTACATTAAAAGCAATGCCACATCTTAATAACTGTATCAGATGACTAAAGTGACAACTAACTGGTTTAACATTACATTACATTACATTAAGGAAATTTGGTTGACGCTCTTATCCAGAGCGACTTACAAGGCAAAGTGCATTAGAATGGTACAAAAAGTGCAAAGATAACCGTAGAGAGGGGTAAAGTCCCAAGTGCCAAAGGTGATCGAATAGATTAGGTCTCCCCTACCGACTATCTAAGAGAAAGTAAATAGCCTTGGTTAAATCACAGTTAAAACAAGAGCAATAATGGTAGAGACATCACAAAGAGCAAGGGAGGGGAGGGGAGAGGTGCAGCCTGAAGAGGTGAGTCTTCAGGTTTCCAGTGCAAGTAAGATACTGAGAGGAGGAAGAAGCAGCAGAAGAAGGAGGTCTGAGATTTAAACAACAAAGAATATTTTACAAAGGGGAGCAAAGGTTTTGCATAATAACATGACAAAATAGTATTTGACTATTTCTAACTGTGTTTCACTGTGATTCAACACCTTTCCTTTCCTGTGCATGTGTAGGGGGTTATTCTATCTGTGGTCCATGTTGCGGTTTAAGATTCCAAAATAAAGTCTTGAGGTACAGCTCTGGTCATTGAGATGACAGGTTAGACTAACCGAACTGCCATTGGCTTAGCGAGTATGACATTCTGTGGAAACAGTTTTTGATAGGAATGTTCCGTTCCAGTGCCAGAATGACCGGATCGTCGCCAGTGTTCCCTCAAGAAAAAAAAAAAAAACACAAAAATAAATTCCCTCGCACTGCTTCCACTGTGACGCAAACAAACGAACAGGTCTGGAAAGAAGAACGCCATTACCGCAAACTACAGAATTACACCAAGGACCCCCGTGTCATAGTACGGTTATAAAATGTTACATTGTCCGTAGAGTTTAGAACTACACTTTAAGATGCATCACTTAACTTGCAAAATATATTATTTCTTCTGGTAATCCTTGGACATTGTTTCTTAATAAAAGTTGCCTCGACCTTTCCTGTAGTCTGTTTATGTATTTATTTATTATTTCGTTTGATGTACAACTACTTAACGTGTTGTTCATTTTTATGTCATGGATACGATTTGTATACAAGAGCACCTGAATGACATTGTCGTTCCCGATGAGAAAATCTAGTCAAGTAAACAAGCTCTGGAGTCCTTTGAGGTCTCGAGTCTTCTAAGGACACTCTGCCACCACAAATAAATATGAGATGCACCGGAACAGCAATAATTATTTTAGAGTTTCGCTCATATAACCACATTTATATAGGATTATCTTATTTGAAATACGTCCTCAGAATATGCGTGACATGTAACCTGTTACTGGAGGCGCCCTTTGTAGCCAACTGCTGCGTTTTTCTTGTTCATGTAACGCAATCAGTAACTGTCATTTAAACGATCCGTTACTGAATTTTCTATTCAGTGTAAACTGCAGGCCTGTCTTTCCACCTTTAATCGACTAATCGGGGTTTGAAATAAATATAAACAATAAACAGACCTAACGCTAGCTGACAGAGTGAAAAACCGGCAACAGCACATAGTAAAAATGTACATGGTACGGATACGTGACTCGATTGCTCATTGCAATGCCATTATATCTGCTGTTGGGCAAATGAAATATTTAGCGTTGCGTTTTTTGATGTTACACGGCAAGGTTGCACGTGCTTACCTTTCATATGTTCTGAGTGCGCACAGAGGGCTGAGATTCCCGACGATTGCTGCTCCCTCTCCGCCCTTCCTCCGCCTGATTTCGCCCTCGCAGGGGTGATTCGCATACAGAGATGGAGCAGACCGCCTCTCGCAGGCGGAGCACGTTCCCCTGTATCACAGCACCGCGGCTGGAAAGGGAGGCTGTGCGCTATGGCAACGCAGGTGTCACTCTCAAGAGCACGGCAGCATCCCTCCGCAGTGTCGCCGTCATGCGCGGACGTCACACAGCACGCGGGCGAGCTATGTCTGTTGCGCTCTGTCACCGGGTTAGTGCTGTTAAACGAGCAAGGATGTAACGTGTCAATGTATAGTTCGACCAATGCTTCTGAGCTAATTCATTACCACACACCTGACGGAGGGATGGGCAGAAGGTGTGTGTTTTGTGTCTTCTTCCAGGAGACGCTTATTTCTGTAAAACCACAGAGATTCAACAGGAATCAACACGTTCTATAGTTTATTACCATTAAATATATCTGATGTCCGGCAAACATGGCTCAACTAATCAGAAGCAGTTGCAAACCTGCATGTTCATTTCATTTTTTTTTTCTCCTTGTGGTGTGTCAGAGTAACTGAGGCCTGTGAATCTCTTCACCAAAAATACCCCTTCCCTCCTTTTACATCACTTAACACCCACACAAATTGTCATGACTTTGGGCTAGATTCAGTCAAAAGCACTTTGTCTCTTTAAGAACACATGCTATTCCTTCATATCTGAATGCAAAGAACACAGTCCTAAAAAAATGTTTGCTTGTCTAAAAAAAACAATACTGTAAAGTGTGTTTTGATTGTATATGCCTTATGCCTTAGTTTATGTATTTCTACATGTTGACATGTTTTTATGTATTTATTTTTGGTTTCCCACACAGGCTCAGGAGGAAGCAGCCATGCATGTGACTCCCCTGGTTCCTAGTGACTAGCTCGTGCTATTGTATGCACTGCAGATATGACCCCATACACATACTGCCTGTGCCATCAGAGAAATGCAGCCGGAAAATATGCTCAGTTTGCAAACATGCAATCACCCACCAAGCCAACAGGGGCCGCTAGAGAGTGGACTGCTCAGTTTGGGTGCAGCATCGGCCTGCTTTCATGCCCTTTGCAACGGCAGGCTGACATCCAATCATAATGACACAAAGAACATGAAAGCAGGTCACTGGGCTGTGCGTGCTGTTCAGAGGGCCGAAAAGTAAGTGCCCTCATTTGCAAAAAAAAAAAAACCTTTGTTTCATTGCTCCGCCCGCTCTTTTCTCACCCTCCATGTCTGAGGCTGTGAGAACCCAACGAGGAAGCAGAGGATAATATGTACATGCCCATTGTAGTCTGGCATCTGAATATCGCGGTTATTTTACAACAGGAATATTTCTGCAGTAAGGAAAACACACAAGAACAAAGAACTGTGTGTCTAAGACTGTTTGTGCCCATGGAAGCAACATGTGTGTTTGATTCCTTACACTATTGTATAAGACATAATTTCACAATGTACAGTTGCGGACCTCATCCCCACCCCTTACCCCATTAGAGGTCACCTCCCTCTTGCTAGGCCGCCCTGTAAATGATATTTGTTCTTAATTGACTCATCTGGTAAAATAATGGTTAAATAGAAAAAAAGCATAAACACAAGAAGAAGCAGAAAAACTGCAGTGAAATCAGTTGAAAATATATCCAGAACACACATTCACGCATCTTCAACTTCAGAAAGCTGGTGAAATGTGTCGGCCATTAAAAAATTCTGTCTTTTTTTACGGTTGGCTACTCACTTTCGGGCCCCACCCAGAAATACCCTAAATCTTCAGATGTTTGAAATGATCGACAATAATGAAATGTCAAAAAAGCAGTCTTTAACTGAAAACATTGTTTTTATTCAGACATGCAGATGGAAATCAGTGGCAGTAAGATAAATAAAGCAGTTGGGTGTGTGGGGTTTGAATACCCTCGTTTAGGTGTGACCAAAGGGTAAACAGAAATACAATCTTCAAGAGACACATAATTCCAGCACTTCACAGACAGATGAACACATCTGTTATAGCAGTAGTGCACATAACATTAACATATTATGTATATTTTTTTGTGGGGAGGGGCCTGAGGGTGTTTAAATTGAGAAATAAGAACATTTTGAAAATATTTGTGGAAGGAAAACCTGTAAAACAAATAACTATAACTTCATCTTTGCAAATATGTGTCTCTGACACAAACGGTAAAAAAAAGCTCAATTGTAACAACCCCTTCATTATTTTAAACAGGGAGGAAAGTGCAGAGAAGCAGTAACAACCGTGACTACAGGCATTTAGCCTGTGAGACTGAAAACTGCGTTTGAAAATTGTGCTGATGTGGCCTTCTCTGGACCAAACACTTCTGCATTCAAAATGAACCACGGCAATAGTGACCTATTTAACTGCTTGTTAATGTCTAGGCAGTCAAGATAAAAATCCATGAAAACATCCATACAAAATGAAGGAAATTCTTATGTCAACAATGATATTATACAGCAAATAATCATGAAATATAAAAACAATCCTATGTGTTGATTTTCATTTGCTGGATTAAATAATATGATTAATTATTTCTTGTAATTTTTCTTAAAGGATTGACACACAACCTCTCAAGGTCATTGTTTTGCATAACACCTATGTAAGGCTTGAATATTCAAGTAAGTAATTGTATAGTGATGGGAAATGAAGTTTCATGAACCATTTTGGAGGTGGAGCTGTTTTGAACCAATCAAAAATGTTTTTCTCTCCACAGCCATTGCAGTCATTGGTCCAGATCATTCAGTCAGTGCGATTTGGACTGAATGATTTGAATCAGTCATTAAGATGTTGTATGGTATATCCTCCCAAACCTCAGTCCAACACCACTATGTTCATTTATGAGGTGTGGCTATTAAATAACAACTCTGGGCTTATGTAAGTTGAACCAATGGCCATGCACGAACCACGTGGTATACATTGACCGATGGGCAAGCATAAACAACCCCTGAAAGTTTCAATTTGCTGGCGTCTTCAGTTTGCTGCTAAGTATCGCTTGAAGTCGACGTGTTCTGATGTGTCGTAAAAATGGTCAGTCCAAAAATGGAGCAAAGCATCAATTTAAACTTTTTTGGTGAAATTGAACAAAACGGTGACGGGTCTTTACCGAATCTGAGACAGCATTAGTCTCATTATTTAATAGCCACACCTCGTTCATTGTTTTATCCAGTACGAACCCTGACAGAACACAGCCTGACTTAAGGGTACAGTCCTCCAGAGACTTAGATTGTAACATGCATCTTGTTACATCCTCGGTTTGCTGGTTCCTATGCCAGCATGATTCTTCGGGCTTTTCAGATCAAATTTGGAGATTCGCTCCAAAACCGAGCAACAAATGAACCCTGTTACAGCTGCCATGTCTGGTTTCACAGCCAAATGAAACTTGTAAAGTATGACATACAGTTCTCATACTGGGGTTGTCATGAGTAACCAAAGTTTGTTTTTTAGGTTTTTTAGGTTTTAGGATGACATAGACAAGCCGATGTCATCCTTCCTTCATGGCGCCGACTTTTCGCCAGCTTCGTGCTTGTTGGGGCAGGGCGTGGGGCGTGGCCGCTCCCAGCCTCTGCGAATCAGAGCCAGCTTCCTGTCCAAGCAGGGCAGCAGCAACACCAACTTGGCCAGCAGGACAGCCCCTGGCAGCAGCGAGGCCAGGATGAAGGAGGGTGGGGTGTACCACACAAAATTCTGGGGCTCCACCCATTTCCTCCAGCCATACACCAGTGCATGGGCTGTGGCCAGAAGCAGGGCACCATATCCCAGGCTCCTCTGTAGGAGAGAGAGAGAGAGAGAGAGAGAGAAAGGAGATGGGCAGACAGGTGAGGAGAAGGACAGGTGTGTGGAGCAGAGGCAGGTGAGAACCAAGACAGGTGGGTGGAGCAGACACAGGTGAGCGGCAGGTGTGTGTTTACCTGGACACACTGGAACTCCCTCCAGTTGAGGGCGTCGCTGACGGAGGGCAGGGATGACACGGCCACCAGGGCCAAGGCGCCCAGACACATGATCCCCAGCGACACGTAGATCTCCATTCTCCAAACATCATCCTCCACCCACGAGTTCTCTCTGTCCTGCTTCACCTGCAGAAGTGACCAATCAGGACTCTGTCAGCAGCCAGTCAGCAGTCAGTGATACTAATGGATCAGCGAATGAATTAGTTAAGTGAATGAATGAATGAATGAATGAATGAATGAATGAATGAATGAATGAATGAATTATTTAATTAATTAATTGAGTGAATGAATGAATGAATGAATGAATGAATGAATTAGTTAAGTGAGTGAATGAATGAATGAATGAATGAATGAATGAATGAATGAATGAATGAATGAATGAATGAATGAATCGATCGATGAACGGGTCGATGAATTAATTTACTGGACAATTGAGAGCACATATACAGCTACACAGTAGAGCCTATTTTTTCACTGTGTTCTTCATTAGGCAAGCATTTGGCAGGGGAGACAGGTTGTGTCTGTGTTTTTCAGTAATGATGAGGTAAAGGTTTGTCTGGGCTAAGCTCGCTGTCTCTGACTGAGCCTCTGGATGGCTTTGTGGGCTTTTCTCTCCCTGGCTGGGGCCTGGAGGTTGCTGACAGAGTGTGGCTGGCCTGGGCACCTTCTCAACAGCTTCCCAGTCATTCTTTATATGGTCAGGACCAATCGTGCAATCGGGTTATTTTGTTTCTTAGTCAACAAAACAAGTATTTTACTTTCATGTACACATGTACAGTATCAGTCCTCTGTATTGAATTTGCAATTTTAAACCTTGAGAAAGCCTTACCACTAACGGAACAGAGATAATGTCTAACCAGATCTGAGGGTTATGCTTCAGTAAATGACTAGATTAACAGATTTTTACTGTCCCATTTTGTTCCAGCTGAGTTACAAAATAGACACAAAAGAACACATGAGATAAAGCAACTCGGCCAAACCACAGCTCATTGGCCGATACAGGAACCGCTGAGTAATTACTGCCTGCTGACTGGCTGCTGTGGAAGCTGCTCATTTGTTCCTACCTGCTGATAGGCCCAGTTGAGCAGCTTGTATCTGTAGGAGCGTCTCATTGGGTAGCAGAGGCTGTAGATTGCATGCAAAGAGGCCAGGAAGAAGGAGAGCAGGCCCAGCTGCTTTCTGAGAGACATCCACCTCTCCAGCCATGCTGGGAAACGGCTATACTTTGTCCCTGTGGGTAGAGACCAACAGCTTAGTTAGCTCCAAAGAGACAAAAACACGACTATCACTGCATGACGTTTGAACTGGAGTGACATTTACACACAAGCGCTTGTGCACACTCACACATGTATACACACATGCACACACACAGAGAGACATATACTTATGCACACATACACACACACAATCTCACACACAGACACAGACACACACACACACACAAGCATGAGCATATTCACACACACACAGTCACACACACACTCACACATGTATACACCGATGCACACACTCATAGAGACTTGCACCTATGAACACACACAAATACGAGCATATTCACACACACACATTTACACTTGAGCACGCTCAAATGTACACACACACACACACACACGTGCGTATGCAGATGAACGCACCTCGTTGTAGCTGCAGGACAGCTGCCAGAACACCAGGCAGATACACCAGAGCCAGCAGGGTGATGGAGGTCCAGGGCAGCGTCTTATTCATCACCAGAATGGGGATCTTGTAGCTGTAGTTCCTTCCTTGGGAAACGAAAGGCTGCAGAACCTCCCGCAGCACAGTGTAGAGGAAGGTCACCGTGGCGATGGCTGCCGCCATTTTGAGGGGCAGGCGCCACAGTGGAAAGAGTGGCATCTCCTGCAGATGGACGTCCGCGGGGAACTCAAAGTCCTCCACCAGGAATGGCGCCTGCAGGGGGAGCCGGTGGGCACCATTCGGCTTGGTCTCCTCCTCACCGTCAAGATCCTAGGAAGAAGATGTGTGGACAGAGCAGGGAAGTAAAGCGGGGAAACCATGAGGTAATTTCCACTAACTTACATACACGCATTCAGGAGTTCAAATGCATTAGTGCTTTAATGACATATATAACTGCTGGTCTGAAAATGTTGTTAGACCGGTCTGGTAGTATCAGTCACACACACACACACACACACACACAGACACACACTCCAGTGTGAGTCACACATCCCTTTTCCTCAAGTGTTTACACACTGATCCTCAAGTTCACACAGAGAGGATTCAGCCAATCCTGGCCTCTCAGGTTGTGATGTCAATGAGGATACACAAGCCCTTTAGTTCTGCTATGGCACTTCTTATTCTAATAACACCTCTTCAGGAATTTTCCAGTATTTCAGATCATGATGAATCACGTTTCCATTTTCTTCTGTGGCATGACAAAAAGCCTCAGGGTCTGCCCTCAGACTGGCTGTCTTCAGGGCTTCAGGGAAAGACAGATGTGCTGTTCTGAAATGCCATAACAACACCTGCCTCGAGTTCTGTCAGACATTCATTTAACTTGTGACTCATTCCCCAGTCTGCTCAACCAACTCAATTCAGGGAAATTATGGGCTTGCCTCCTTTTCTGTTAGAAGTGTGAATTACCCAAGCACCTTCTGCATAAACCTACAATTCATCAGCTCAAACACAGACGTGATTCTAAGTAAAAGGGGTACTTATTCTGATAACGACAGTATAAATACATCAAAGATTTATAATGAGGGCCCACTCCAGTTTAACTGACTTCTTGATTTTACCAGAAGAAATATTCATAAAACAGAACAGCGGAGCAATTTTTTTTAAAAAAAAGCCTTCGCTTGGTAAGCAGACGCAAGCTCTGTGACTCGGGCTTTGAGTCCCAGCCATGCCTTTACCAGCTACGGCTGGAGGTCCACAATATCAAGGGAAAAAATCACTCAGCCTTGCTGGGGAACAGAAGGTGGTAAACCAGCTACTTCCCCTTAGTCTCTTTGCTCTCTAGCGGCCACTGCCTGTCAATACATAAACTGAGGATATAGCTGACTTTGTCAACTTTGGACGCTGGGAGGTGCGTCTGCAGTGTGGAGAGAAGCTAAGGCTGGTTGTCAAGGAAACTGGAGCAGTGACGTGTCATGACCTCCTCCTCTGAGGTCATGATGATGTCACTGCAGTGGACAAAACAGTTCTGATGAATTCAAGGTGTGAGAAAAGGGGATAAAAATGTAGATAAATTGTACTGCTGCTTCTTTGCTCAGTAACACTACAAAACAAGGTAACATATCCATGATATATGGTAGAACACACATAATGAGAACCATACATCAGGGAAATTAATTTTCATAAGAAGTCATAATGCTGACTTCTGTGGTCCACATCCTCATACTTTCACTCACATATCGAGTTTCAGAGATGGATCATTGTGTAACACCATTTTCAAACCACAGGATGTGATATCTAGTTAAAAATGTTAGGACGACTAGTCACTTCTCTCAAACTTCTCTGGTCTCATGCGCACCCAGCACAACACAGTGTTGCAGCAATTATAATGCACATTGCATGTTCCTGATGTCTTTGAAATCAGCAGGCTCAAAGTCTGCCTGCTTAAAAAAAAAAAATCAAAAACTAAACACTGTTAATAAGTACAAAACCCATACATGTCTGTAAAAACCATAAATACACAAAAGTTTGGTTGCATTCGGTTTAAACCATTCTTCCAGGAACGGCCTGTTCTTTCTGGGAATCCCCACCCCAACCCTCCCCGTCTGCCCCCCCGTGCCCCCCCCATCCCCCCTGGGAGATACACCCCTGATGAGGGGCATACAGGCTGAAGTTTGCACACAGCAGAGTCCGGTTTATTGACTGTCCATCGGAGCCCCCGTCCTCAGCTCATCCGGGAGCTGGCCAGTGTTTCCACACAGTGCTCTACACAGCACAGGGGGGCTATGTTCCTCTACGAGGGGAAACTCTTTTACTTTCTACATTTTATTAGTTTTTCCCCCACATCTATTTACACAACTGAGAACTGCTAACTGAAAAGTAAGGCGTCTGTCTGGATCTCTCTCTCCTTTTCCGTCCTCTTTTACTCTTGCTCTCTCTTGCTGCTTCTCTCGCTCTGTTTCTCCCCTTCACTCTCTGCCCCCCTTCTCTTTCACTCTCTCTTACTCTCCCCCTCTCACACTCTCATGCTGTTCTCCCCCCTTCATCCATCTCTCCCTAAATCCTTCCTTCTCTTGTAGTTTCTCTCTCTCTCTCTCTCAATTTTCAATTCAATTCAAACTGCTTTCTCTCTCTCTCTCTCTCTGCCCCCCCACCCCCCTACCTGGGCAAAGGTACATGGGTGACCATTAGCCAGTCTGAATACATGTGACATAAAACCTGTTTGCACAGCAGGACCAGGAGAGTCATTTTTGTCCCTGCAAACCCATGTAATATAACTGGATGCATCAGTTCACCCTGTTTTACAGTCTCTGTTTGCTCAACTACTAAACCATCGCTTGTTGAACAATTAGGAAAAAAAGGAGCAGATAAAAGCTGGGGTCAATGTCATTTTCAATCCAGTCAGTTCTAAAAAGACCCTCCTGACTGAACATTGTGTGTATTTTTATTCAATACATGAACTGAGTTGAGTTATAATTTCCTGACAATATCAACTCTTAATGGGGAGAACCAATGAGGTTTGTTCCCCAATAAAAACGTCTTCTGAATTATCTTCCACATTTTCCAATGAAATGTGGATTTCTTTTGGCCTGATCAAACTATAATTTCAGCATTTTGAAGTTGGGACAGACCGCTGTTTTTTGGCCAAGTTTGGGAGGCATGTGCCTTGTCAAAACAGCGTAAGCAAACACTGGCAGATCAACGATAAAGTTCTACCATAAGTTATACAATACACTGGAAATAAGCCATCTGTTGAAAGGGCCAGGCTTGGAGCCAACAGATTACGAGTGTTTCTGAGGTGTTTCATATCAACAATCAAACATACACTGCGATAAAGTCTAAAAGGATCTGGATGAGTGCCACAGCAAAACAACAAAAAAATAACAGCCGTTCCAATAATCAACTTCCAGGGGTGGTGCTGCATGTTAACCATAGTGCAACCTCAATTTCAACACACAGCAATTACTGGCTTGTCAAAAAGAGCTACATGTCACTATTCTTAGTTGTTTTGTACAAGGCCAATTAAATAACAATATATATACATATATAAATATATATATATATATATAAAAATGTTTCTGCCCTGAGTGTTTACAACATGTGCCCAATACAAAGAGATGTTGTATTGGACTAGCCAAAAAAAAGATTAAAATGGAAGATGAACGCCTGCTCGCAAGGAAGAATAATCCCATTTAGGTGGAAATGCCAACTACTGCTAGTTACTTCCACAGATTGATGTGAATGCGGTGAAACAGGACGACGGAATTGAGAAATGGTGAGAGAAACCTGTGTAGGTACTGTTTCCTGTTTCTGCCTGCCTTGGGCTCCAGAAAGACGTGTTAATAAATCCATAATATCTAATGTAATTTAATGTTCTGCACATGGTGGTCCTCAACCAGAGAAATAAAGTCATATTAGGGGCCGTTGATAATAAATACTCTGCCAATCCCATCAACGTTTTCATACTCAAACAAAATCTGATTCCAAAACCTGTTTGTCCTCTTAAAATTACAGCAGACAGGGATGTACAGGGCTGCCACGTCCCCTGCCCTCGCCCTGAAGTGGTCATATTTCATCTGTTTCTGCTAGGTTGTGAACTTGATTAATCAGTGCAACCATTTTGGGTGGAGATTTTTGTCCGAAATGAAGAAGCATCCTGGGATATCACGAAGGAGAGGCCCCTCTGCCCCAGCCTGTGCCAGGGTTTGGTCACCATGACACCTGTTTTCTGTACTGACCTACATATTTCTGTGCCCATCTATCTGGCTGCCAACGGTGTGGGCACTCAGCCTTAACACTCTTCACATGTGCCTTTTTTCATGGCATTCTGCCAGGGAGTACTATCCGTCAGGATCCTGCTACGTCTCTAATCTATTGTTTTATTTTGTTCCCTCAAACCAATGATGTTTAGTGCCACAGTTTGTTGTAGACAGTCTTAACATTGATATTTTATGGTCCCAGGGGGGCTTTCTCTGGGTAGAGCTGGTTGGTTTTCATTGTGGTTTAATCTCTTTCTCCATCTCTCTCTTTCTCTTCCTCTTTCACTCTTGTTGTGATCTGTCTGACCTGTTTAGCACATCTGTAGACAGGGTTTAAGGCAATGCTGGCTAAAACCCCACCAGGGCATGCAGCCTGCAGTAAAACCCTGCCCAAATTAGACCCACGTGTGTGCTGTCCTACCTGGTGCACCCCGTGGGGCTGGATCCCTGAGCCCACCTCAGTCAGCTGAACCCAGTCACACTCTTCTGCTCTTGGGTCACTCTCCATGTTCTCTGGGTGAGATACGGAACAAGTAGAGACCTTCAGCATGGTTACAAGAAAATGCACATGTATTATTCAAGGTCCTGTTAGATTATCAAACCAGAAAACTCCTGCCGCATATAAACAAAATCCAAACTTGCCTCCAAGCACTTTTGTTATTGTTGTAGTTATTATTTTTTTATTAGTAGTAGTAATTGAAGTGTTAGTTGTATTGTAGTTTGTTTTTTTTTTTATTTATCGTTACTTATACACAGATACAACTATATAGGAACCAATATTGGTTTTGAAGCTTACAGAGTCTGTACTAAGCTCTTACTAACCTTGAGCCTTTTAGACGTGTGATCTCCGTGGCGACTCGGGAAAGAATTCACATGACTGGGGATTTAATACCTAGAAAAATTCGTCCACTACACCACAAGGAAAACCAATGTTTCGCAGTCCTATAGCCATACGTACGGAATTAACTGCGAGTGTAGCAACAGGTGTCATCAGTTTCGCATGTTCGTTGTAGAAAAGTATCCATACAGTAACAAAATGCACGCTAGTATTTAAAAAAAAATGTTCACCACGACGTCCAAAACCTTTTACAACAAACGAAAGCCAATTCGCAGATTTATCATTCAACCATAGTGCGTCTGTGGCAGGCTACCCCTGTTCTATACGGACCGATCTAGCACGTGATATAAATGCTGGGTGTCGCAAATGTCTTCCACGTTTTTTTACAGGTTTTTATTCAATACGTGATTGTGCACCAGATATGCCCTATAAGCCTACGTGGCTTCAAACGAGTATTTTACAGCAGTAAACCGGACCGTACCGGACCAGCAATCATTGAAATGTCCGGAATACGACCAATGTCCAATAACTCATTCAGACCACATGGCCGGAGCAACCCAAAAAGAAAACGGTTATCTGTGGATATCGATGTCGATTTGACACGGACAGAGCGAGATTTCCTGCGGGCACCGTGATTGAGCCTCTTCACTACTGCCACCTCGTCGCACGGAGCAGATGAAAGCGACCGCCTGCATAACTTTGAGTCCCGCCCAGCGTTCATTAAAAACTCCACCCAATTCTGTGCGCTCAGGTCTTATTGACCAATGGCTGCGTACCACACCGCAAACACGGCGTATCCCTCCACCAATTAGACTGAGATACAACGTCCTGTGGGACACCCCATGGCTATCTGGAGCCACGCACGTCTACACGAGGGAATTTGGCATGACCTAGGTGTGAGTGTGGTGTCTGTGATTTTTCCGTCATGTATTTATTTTACTGCTGTGCGAAGAAGTGACAGAGCATGGTCCTTGTCCCAGAGTACGGTGCTGGTCACTCCAGACAGTCTTATAAGATTGTTTAAAATGTGTTAAGCTTCCACAGTTTTGGGCTTTTTTCACTGCATTTTCAAATGATCCATAAATGGTCTGATGTCAGTGATCATGGTGCCTAGGCTTTCAAAATTTAAAATTGCATTGATTCCAACTGTAAAATCTTTCAAATTTAATAATTTACCAAAGCATTTTGCAGAAAAAAAAATAAAATAAAAAATAAAAAAAACTTCTTTGGCATACTGCTCTGACTCATCAAAAATAATTAAACTGCATTTGTAATTTTGTGCAACAATTTTCACTTCCAGACAGATAAGGTGGAATTAAAAGAGTAAGTAGCTTCTCATGAGATAGTCATTAAGGACAACTTACCTCCTTGATGAGGTAGGCTATACTTATGATGAAACCAGCATACACGGGGTTCCCCTTGACCGAGTAGCGGAACGCTTAGTCCATAAGATGGGACGAAAAATACAGCAGCACTTTTTCAAGCAAGCAGAACTAGCACTTAGGATAATTATGTAGGATGGTGACCGCCAGTGTGTAGTCAGCGCACCCTGGTGGTTAGAGAGAGAACTGTACGTGACGCATGAGAGGAGGGAGAAAAACCAAAAAATATAAATGTAATAACATTATAAAACCATAGAATGTGAGCAGTGCAATGTACCATTATAACATTGTAAAACCATAGAATGTGAGCAGTGCAATGTACCATTATAACATTGTAAAACCATAGAATGTGAGCAGTGCAATGTACCATTATAACATTGTAAAACCATAGAATGTGAGCAGTGCAATGTACCATAATAACATTGTAAAACCATAGAATGTGAGCAGTGCAATGTACCATTATAACATTGTAAAACCATAGAATGTGAGCAGTGCAATGTACCATTATAAAATTGTAAAACCATAGAATGTGAGCAGTGCAATGTACCATTATAACATTGTAAAACCATAGAATGTGAGCAGTGCAATGTACCATTATAACATTGTAAAACCATAGAATGTGAGCAGTGCAATGTACCATAATAACATTGTAAAACCATAGAATGTGAGCAGTGCAATGTACCATTATAACATTGTAAAACCATAGAATGTGAGCAGTGCAATGTACCATTATAACATTGTATTTCCATGTGACAAAATGCATGATGGGGAAAAAAAGACAGCTTCATCATCAAATCTGTTATAACAGTGGCCTGAGAATGAATGGAGGACTGATTCATTTGCCTAAAGGGCGTGTATGGGGAAAGTGCAAGGTGTCTCATAATTCTGAGTTATAACCCAATGTCTACTATGAAGACTGTGACTAGATGCTGAGAACCAGGAAGTGTCCCTGGAAGAAGGAGGGTGTATATAAAGGTCTTGTTTTTCCACCGATTACCCACGCTTAATTAATTAATTAGGTTTATGCGTCGACATTAGTTTATTCTTGGTTAAGACCACATCAACACATTTCTCTTAGAAGCCCAGCATTTCAGATGTCATTCATGAGCTTATCAGTAAATGTGACAAAAATTTCCTCAGTAGGATTAGGTTGATTAAATAATCAATGAACAGTTGCCTTGGATCCCAGAAACACACACAAACCTCGAGGAAGGGCTTTACCAAGACAGCTGTAACTCAACTATAACATAAGACAGCTAAATGATCCGTTTCTTCTGTTTTTACGAGTTGCGCCCTCCCGAGGTCTCTGAGCCAGTCTATGTGGTTTGTTTCAGCAATCTCAATAGCAAAAGAGCAGCTGACATAATTAAGTTTGTGCCGTTTCCTTTGGAGTGACGCACATGACGGTCCTGTGATCCAGTTTTTGTCTACAAAAATACGAATTACAAAGTTTGGTTTGAGGACATTGGGCCGCGCAGACGCTGTGGAGATTCCACGCAGAAGACATTCCACGAGGAACAGCAAATGAGCACAGTTATAATGCATTTGCAAACCTGCGTGCTCGTGTCCGCTTTGATTTTGGGAACCTCCGTTCCTTCCGCCGCGGGACCGCTCCATGCCCAGTGCAAAGTGGAGTGGTAAGTTTACAATCGAACACTGTTCTCATTGCTTGGAGTTGGCATGTCATTCTTTGTTGTTGGAACTTATGCATATGCAATAAGACAATAACGCGGATGGAAGCAGCAAAATCGTGTTCCCTTTATCAGCAAGCGTAATTGTTAAAGCGTTTCTTTTTTTTAAATAGAGGGGAATCATAATTCAGTGATTAACTGATTTGAATGTGTCTCATCTTTCCGGGCAATGGCATCTAGAAAGATCGATAGACATTTTCTGCAAGTAAACTAAAGCTGCAAGTCGATGTGTTAGTGCCTTTCAGGAATCAAAGGGTTGTATTGAGCGAGCACAGAGTAGACCAATTTAACGGCATTAACGGTGAAAAATTTGAAATAGTTAGTGCCCGCATCACTTTCAGAGTACATGGCGATGGGGAAGGTTTAAACTGTATACACATTCATTTAAGTAACGGACAACAAATAAAGTAGGAAAATGTATGTATGTCACAAAATAACGTTTGTTCTTCATGCTATAACTGGTATATTAGTCTAGTTTCCGACATGCATAACGGAACTTGTCGTTAGGGAATCAGTATAAGCTTTGGATTCAGTCAACTTATACTAACTTGGTTCTTACGCTCACTGAAACGTTTTAATTATGTGATGGTTATTTCATTCGCAAACACAGTTATGCGAGTTTAGAAATCACCAAAATTAAAATGCCGGATTTGCAGTTAATTCAGCGTCAGGCACGATGTTGATTGAATTCAGGCTTTAAGTTTAAATCAGGTTTTCCTGTTTCCTGTACATGATTTCGCGCGGTTTGGTTATATGTAGGTTTCCGCTGACTGGCTGTGTTCCAGTGAAGACAGCTGTCAGGGGTGGTCCTGAGAAGTGAAGGTGTTCACGGCAAAACTAGGGGAACATTTTTTTGGGGGGTGGGAACGGTGCTGGGTGAGGGCATCGGTGTGAGGTCTGTTGGCAGATTTGACAGCAAACACAACATGGGCCCCGAGGCTTACTGTTCCAGCAGGTTCAGACTCACTGTCACACTGCAGTGCAGGTTAACATTCTGTGCAGCTATTTGCCTTTATCTGCCTGTTCTAAGGTAGCAGAAGTAGTCCATGTGTGCGTGTTTGTGAGGCTGCAGGAGGGATTTTTGATGGAAACTATAGAAGTTGCTGAAATGATTTCCTTTCTTACAGGGAGCACTTGCTTAAAAAATACAGAGGATACAAATTCAGCTACATTTTCTTTGTTTACATTTTTTATTCACGTCTGATAAATCTAAACAACAGCTGAAGCCTATCTCACAGGGAAGTTCATTAAGGAATGTCTGGCCCTCTTGCTACAGTGTCTGAGACGTATGAGGATATGCCTTTTTAATCAGTTGAGGATCCCTTTAAAGGAAGTTTGAGCAGGTCATTCAACTGGAAGTACAGTATTTATTTATACTTTTTAGCTGGTTGGTTGATCAGTCCACAAAAATTTCCCCACCCTTTAGCAAGCCACAATTTTGGCTGAAATTTGGCATGGAGGTCAAGTGTGTGTGTGTGTGTGAAGTTGTGTGTTTCTGTTCATCCCAATCGACTAAAAGGGGGCGTGGCAGTGGGAGTGGCCTGGTCGCAGCTATTGTGAATTCGTGCTTGTTTTTATCTGAGAGGGTGGGGTGGGGTTGGTGATTTGACCTCCTGATTTGGCCTCATTCGATCGGTCACTCTAATTGGTTAATTTCTCAGAGTTTGTCATCCTCTGACAGACAAAGCACCATTATTTAGGGAATTTGGTACAACTGTGTGAAAATGCTTAGACACATGACATACGGGACAGGAAATGGGGGTTGGGGCGTGGCGCATGGGACTTTACGGGCGATTTTACTCGATCATCATCAGCGCTGTCAAAAAAATGGCGAAAGGACCATTGCACCTCCATTTTGTGCTGCTTTCGAGGTTGACTCATATACATAACGCTTGCAGTATCAGTTATAAGCTGCCAGTTTTCAGAGCACTGTGACAAATGCAGTCTAATAAAATGTATTCAGAGTGCCATGTGATTTATTGCATGGCTAATGTATCAGTCATCTGTTCCACTAAAAGAGTAGCAATTTAACGTGATGGGAGCCTTTCATGAACAGTTGTCTTTTTGGAAACAGCAGTGGTGCATCTTTTTTTAATGATATGTATAATATGCTTTACCCCCAAAACTTTCTTGAACATTAAACCTAATACATTATATGGATTAGGTTACCCTTGTTCCTTATGGTTAATTTGCTCTAAAACTAGAACTAGAACTAAGGAACTGTTGCAAAGCCACAGGGTCTGCACTCAAAATGTTTTTCACTCAAAAAGTATGAGGATGTGATAAATAAATCTTGAATCCAAGGTGAACTGGAACTGAGGTTGACAGACTGGCAGTGATGGCTTTTCATGGCTACGTATTGTGTTTTAAAATCTGATTTAAGAAATTAAAATGGCATTATGTAATGTTTGGCATTAATATTTACTCTTGGCTGAGAGGCCGCGTGCGCTTGTCCGCACTGTCCACTGTGCGTTGGCAACAGTCTTCTCCACTAGATGGCAGTAGTTGACAACAAAACAGCCCACAACTTTCGACTGCAAGTGGACCAAGCTGGAGAGAATACAAGTACACGTTACAAGCCACAGGTGCATGGAAAACCACAACGTTCTGTTTAATTCTAGCAGATGTTTTATCCCAAGCAACATACATAAGAAGTGGACTGTCTGTTTAAATTGAACTATGAAATTTCCTAATGGGAGAGGGGCTATCTGCTGAATGCTTTCATGTTGCAGGTATTTCGGGGTTCCTTGCAGACAGGTGTACCTGGCCTTAGTGAACCAGATAAAGAAATGGAGGACTCTTTCAAGCTGTGCTCTGGGAGGGGAGAAGTGTCTGTATAAGGTGAGTCCTGGAGGTAGACAGGTAGACAGGTAAGCCATGAGGCAGAGGTGATCAGCCCTTATGCAGGAGGTCAGACTCACCTGCACAGTCACTCCCTGGTGAGGTGGGTAAACAGTATAACCGCCTGCTTAACTGGTCATTAAATACTCAGTAACACTAAAACCCAAACACATTCTCCAGGTGCAGCTCTTCCGGACCAGGGTTGGCCAAATAATAATTAATAATAATAAGGAAAAGAGCAACAACAATGATTATAGTGATGATTATGACAAACACGCAACAATGATAGTATAACAATGGCTAGAACACAAGAAGACCACACATATGTTTGCATCTTTCTCCCTCCTTCCTCGTCTCTCTCACATTCCCTCTCTCTCTTTCTCTCCCTCTGTGCTCCAGCTGCAGTCGGCTAACGTCCACTTCATCGCAGCCAAGCACACCACTCCGCTAAAGAGGCACGTGGACGATCTCAGCTTCCGCCTCGTCCCCTTCAAGTTCTTCACCCACTGCCATGTAGCGGTAATGAAATAAGAAACACCGAGATGAAATGGGCCTCCTCAGCTCCTCCATTCTTGGTGTATCTCAGCATTAGTGATTACTTTAAGTCAATGATTATTTAAAGCACTAAGCAAGTTTATCTTTCAAGGATTGAACAATTGTGTTTATTAAAAAAAAAAATTTGATTATGTAGATAATGCCCCAGCTGCTGAAGGGTTTATGAGAGATTTTGTTATCTCCCCTGCAGGCAATGTCTGTCTCTGAGACTTGGTATGCCGTCCATGATCACGGAACTAATTACTGCAACCTCTACAACCTAATGGAAGGTAAGAAGGCATGCATTCCAAAGAAGTCCTGCATTTTTGCTCTGTGACATTACACTGACATGTCTCATTGTGAAGTCAACACACAGCCATGTCTCCCTGTGACATCATCACACAGCTGCATAATTGTGACATCACACAGCCTTGTGTGATTGTGATAACACAAAGCAATGTCATCACAGCAACGGCACTGTAAAGCTGCAGCACATTGACCTTGGCCCCTTTCTGGTCGTTGGCAGGAAGCAGGCTCACCGAAGCGCCGGGATACACAGAGATAACCAGTGATTTCCTCTGCACCCAGCGTTCCTCTGCCAACTGCACTGTATACTGAGGCCAGCGCTGCTGTCTGCATGGTGCTCTGTGCACTGAAACTGCATACTGCCAAATAATATGTATCATACACTGGTGCTGGACAGCCAATAAATACTATACTGGTGCTGACCAGGCAAATATCATATACTGTCATAGAAACCACTGAAAATCACATAATGACATAGCGACTGCTGTATGTATTATACTGGCATGGAGACTGCTGTATGTATTATACTGGCATGTAGACTGCCTGACTACCTTTTATTGTAAGAGTATGAGCACAACACTTCTGATTGCATTATAGCTGCACTAAGCCTGCCAACTACATTGTACCAGTAGTGGGAGGCTTTTTTTTTTATTTCAACCTTTGACCTTTCTCAAACTGGAGAGGACAGCTGGGAACTCGGTACTAATTGGGCAGGAAATTATGTTGCCGGGTGAAACGTAAGAGGATTGATTAGTTGGCCAGATTTATAGAGCTAAAATTTGGGGGAATTTGACCACGACATTATGGTTAATGCTTCTATTCTTCTGAAAAGGGCCATGATCGTGAGTCAGGGCCTCAGTGTAAGTATCTTTACTGAAGGGAAGGGCCTCCTACCACACAGTGTCCCCATCATTGTGCCGAAGCACTGGAGTTCTCTTTGGTCCAGGGGGAAGAGTGCCCCCTTCCGGCCCACAGGTGCTTTTCCCAGCTGGCCCATGGTTTTTCCATTTGGCCTCCCTCTTAAGTACTAACAAAGCCCACACCCGCTTAGCTGTAGCATGAGAAGAGGTCAGTGCACCATGACTGCGGAGCAACTAAGGTTTCTGATAAAACAACAGCCTCACATTGTATTTGCAAAGTAATTTCACTCCTGCTTTGTCATACTGGTTTGACTGTGGTTATTTCATATCATGTGTTGCCATGTTACCATGTGCTTTACTCCCCACACACACTTATGACCTCAATAAATCACCCAATAAGATAAAAATCCTTGTTATGGGCTAAAGAATAATGAATGTTAAAAGCAAGCACACATACACATACACATGTGTGCACACACACATTTGCACACACGCACATACATGCAAAAACACACGTATATACATACACCGAAACTCATACACAAACATGCTCACAAGCACACGCGCACACACATACAAACTCACACACCTCTGTAAATATAGCCCCCTGTATCTCTGAGGTATAACACAAAGCACGCTGATGCATCGTTCTTTTTGACATAAACTGGGTTTTCTCCTTAAAGCGATGGTGGGGATGTAAAAAAAGCAGAGGCTTGGAGCGCTGTGAATTGCAGGCCAGGTTTTATTAGGATAGCAATATGCTCAGCTGGGCATTGCCATCAATCACAAAGCGACACGCAACGCAATCGGCGGGACACTGCGGGCGACGTGCGTCAGCATCTGTCTCCAGCTCTTCTCCAGCGCACTTCTCTCCATCCCCAGCAGGTGGCAGTGTCTACAAGCCCCTTTTGTTTCTTTTCAATTATGTTTTTGTGGAGATTACATTTTCCCTATTCTTTCCTCTTTTTCTTAAGAAAACAAAAGATAAATCAGAGCTTCCTCTTAATTGGGAAGATTAAATTTCAATCAATATGGTGCAAGGACTTAAAAAAAAATTACCTTTTTTTTTAATTGGAATATGAACAATAAGTATAGTTTCTATCCCTGCAATGTGAATTTAGCCAAATGAGAAACTGAAACATGAGGTTTCATGTCTTTAATAGAATTTCTGTGAAGGTGAAAATTGGGGGGTGGATGGATTTGGGCGGGGGGTTTGAAGTTATGTTTAAGAGTTTCCGATCAACAAACCAGCGAATCGGCTTTGGTCAATCTCCTCTGTTCAATCCTTTACCCTCAAGAGCTTCATCTAGAAAATCAAAAAATAAATCGACTAATTATCCTGAACTGCTTCAGTCAATCAAGCAATCAATCAATGAAACAAATAATGGCTTGAATAAATCAAGATTAACTGAATCGATCAGCCCGGAACACGTCAATCCATCAATTAACACAAATGTAATAATCAATCAAACAATCAATCGCTCAAGATTTCAGTTTTAGTTGGAGGAGTGGCTCTGGGATGCAGATGCACATCAGATGAAAAACAACACAGGAGTCAACAGGTGAGTCATGTGGCTTTTGATGTCTCACCTTGATAGCCAGACACTGCTGTGAAAAGACTCCCCCGTCTCCATCTTCCATAGGAAAGTCCAGCTTTTTCCACTGAGGTCATGACCTTACCGCCTCTCCCAGACTCAGCGTCGGGTAGGGTGGGTCGGGGGGGATAGAGGTGACTGAGACAGAGAGGAAGGCAACCCTGTTTGTCTTTCGACGACCGGTCGCCCAGGAGAGGATTGCCTCGGAAATCGAAAACCTTTCCTTTTTTTTTTTTGAAGCGCCGGCGATCGAGGTTAGGTCCTCCATTAGGGTGCAGAATATTGCAGAGATTTTTCATTTTTACAGGCCCATTAGGATACGGACTGTATCAGATATTAAAGCTGAAGGGCACACAGTTTTCTTCTTTTTAAAGTTTAATAAAACAAAATGAAGCTCTAAACCGTCAGGAACGATAGACTGAAACCCCTCTCTCCGTAAGGCTGCCCCACACAGGCCTTTATAGCAAAAAGAAAAAAAAAAACTGAAGTGCTGTTCATGTTTTTCCTCTCAGACAGAAATACTAATGACCAGCGGAACTTTCACTAGACCACTCTTCTGAGAAAACACGTTCTCTTTTTATTATAAAAGATTCATCTGTGTTATTGTAAATCTTGTTAGGGGCTTAGTGTTCCCTGTTTTTTTCCACGTAGCGTTCTCATCGCCACACGTGTGTTTGTGCCAAATCCAGCGAATCAATAGTGCCGAACACACAGCGTCATGAAAAACAGCTCTTCCCATACGTTTTCAGTGAGCACTTGGTAAATGTGTGTGCTATACACTCCTCGCCCTGAAACACAGGTGAATGAAGGCGTAAATCCTGTTTCATGCAGGTGTGTTTAATAGATGTGTTATACTAGATCAATCATGATGTATTTCTCTATTTATTAAACCTGCAGACAGCATTTTACCTCCTTTATAAAAGCTTAGGAACGGGTTAAAGTCTCTGTTCCGTGAATTCAGATGGATGTGCACTTTTGGGGTGCAGTGTCTGCTTTTAGTGTAGGGAACGTTGGGATCACGGCCGCTGTCCCGGTCTCTGAGGAAGAGGGAAGCAGTCCTGTGGTTATATTTCAAGCTAATCACTCCTCTCCACTCCTGCTTATGTGAAACTGTTTAGTACACAGTGTGCGCACACACCCACACATTTATGCCCAGTATACACTCACAGACACACACACTCATGTGCACACACACTCACATCCAAATAAATACGCACACACACCATACACACATGTGCACACACATTCACATCCAAATAAATACTCACACACACACACACCATATGCGTATACACACACAGATACACACGCACTCTCACACACACATACACACACTCAAACACACACACATACACACACTCAAACACACACACACAGATACACACACACAATCTGTCACGTCATATGTGTGTGTGTGTTTGAGTGTGTGTGTGAGAGTGTGTGTATGTGTGTGTGTTTGAGTGTGTGTATGTGTGTGTGAGAGTGTGTGTGTATCTGTGTGTGTGTGTGTGTGTGTTTGAGTGTGTGTATGTGTGTGTGTGTGAGAGTGTGTGTGTATCTGTGTGTGTGTGTGTGTGTGTGTGTGTTTGAGTGTGTGTATGTGTGTGTGAGAGTGTGTGTGCGTTTGAATGTGTGTGTGCAGGTGGGTGGGGGTCATATTTTGATATAATTTCTCACTGATTAAAGGGTGCTAATCCTACCGCACCCTTCAGGGGTCCGTTGGCCTCGGGGGGGCAGTGCCCATCAGAACACCAGGTCCAAGAAGAACCCCAAGCAGAGAGGACGGCGGTAATTAGCGACTCAACATCGAACAATATCGAAAACCACAACAATAATGCACAATAAATCATTCTGAGAGGTACATTGAACATGGGCTTTCAAGGACAAACAGGTTATCCTCTCAAGAGTCACCGCCGACAAGCCACCTGCCCACTTCGGTGAAGTTTTTTTTTTTTCTTCTCTTTCTTATTTTCCCTGTCGTTCTATTTTTCCTCAACCGTCCAATTTCATTTTTTTTCCCCTTCACATCGATGTTAAAGGGCAAACTCTCTCTCAATCATTCCATTATGAGTGATAGGGTCCATGGGGGGTTAGCGCCCCCTTTGGCCTGGCTTGGTTATTGTGTTTAACCATTTCCACCTCAGCACAAATCTGAGGCTCTGTCCTCTGGCTGGGAGCCTCACTGTGCTGGGTGCATGACTATGACATCATAATTACGAGCCCAACAAACTAGTCAGTCTGATGTGAAATAACAGTGCCCAGTCTCTCGGAGGTACTTTCGTCAGCTGCTGCTTCTATCAAATCCTACAGGTTGGTGGGTGTGTGAAGAAGATACGCGGAAAAAGTAAACAGCACTAGCCAATTAAATCTAATCAAGCAATAGGTGGATCAGAATAAGGTAACACATTTTTTAATCAAAATGAAGTGGTACAATAAATGAAGCCAGTAGAGACATTTGACAAACACTGCCTAACACACTCTTTTGCATTCACATGGGAGGAGAGACCAAAAAAAGACAACAACAAAACAAACAACAAGTAAATATGCTTTGTCAATGACAAAAGAAGCACTCTTAAAAATCCACAATGGAGTCATCTGTAACGTTTCAGTCAGATGAAAGGCGAAATCTATCAGTGCAGCTAAATAAATAAATAAATGAATGAATAACAAGAGAGAGATAGGCAGGGAGCACAGAGCGGGCTGGTTGAACACATTTGTGCCAGGTGCCCTTTAGCATTGATTAATGTATCATTTCATCTGGGGAAAGTAATAAGATATTGTCCTCATTATGTGTGTTTTTTTTTATATTCCTCTTTTTTTTGCCTCCGGCATGCAGCTGTGTGAAAGATCATATTGCTCCAAATGAGAATGAATGGAGCCGTGGCGTCGAGGCTCGTTCGCAGAGAGGGGGCGGGTGAACATTTTAATCTGAGCTGCTTTTAATGAAATGCCCCCCCCCACCCCCCACCCCCCACCCCTTACATGATTTCATTTAGCCACCCGCGCTAATGGCAGGGGAAGTCATAATTACATTCAAACATTAATTCAGGAGAAGACAAGGGAATGAATCAACCAGGGTGCACTCACACACACACACACACGCGCACTCTCCCACAGACACACAGGTACTCTGACAGACAGACACATACACACATTCATAGACAAACATACATGCATACACTCACAGATTCATACACTCACAGATATCTGAACACACATGCAGACACCTACACACACAATTGCAGACATATACACACATATACACTAACATTCAGAAACCTACACACACAAAGAAAACCTACAGATGTATACACACACACACATGCCCTCTCTTGTCCCATTGGATCACAGGGATTAAAATGACAAATAATTGCAATTCCTTCACAAACAGGCTTGCGTGGGGATTCGATTACAGAGAAACAGTGGGGTTACAGGGTGATGGCCCCCATTTGTTACTGCCTTCCAGGAATGCCTCACAGAGCTTAATGAAAGAGAGGGATGCTCTGTGTGTGTGTGTGTGCGCATACATGTGGGTGTTTGCGTGTGTGTGTGTATGCATGTGTGTGTGTATGTATGCATGTGTCAGTGTGTGTACGTATGTGTGTGTGTATGCATGTTTGTGTATGTGCACGCATACATGTGAGTGAGTGTGTGTGTATGTGTTTGTATGAGAGTGAGTGTGTGTACATTGTGTGTAAATATGTGTGTGTGTATACATGAGTGTGTGTGTGTGTGTGTGTATGCATGCGTGTGTGTATGTATGAGAGTGAGTGTATGTGTGTGTCATGTCATTATGGTCAGACTGGTGTTCGTTCCTGCAGTTTAAAAGCTTTTTAGGCTGTAGTTAACATTGTTTCATGTATAATGGTTCAAAAGCTACTGTGTCTAGACCACTGGCACAGTTTTGGCATAAACACTCAGATGGTTAGTAACATTTTAGTCAATACCATTTAGTGCCTTGCCCTCTAAAGTCTAAAAGCTCAGACAGGCATGCAGGGTCTCAGATGATGTTAGTTAACATTTACCAGCATCGACTAAAACCGCGGCAGCCTGCCAAACCGCCAGCCGCGGTTTTAGTCGATGCTGGTTCAGGTGAGGCCTCCCGTTTCTTTCCTGTCCCGTTTCTTTCCATTGACACAGTTTGCGGCTCTCCTGATTCCGTGTGACAGGATTCTGGGTAATTATGTTTACACCACTCTATTTGTCACCAAAATAAATTGGCCTCCTGAGAGCCTCCCTGTGTCCAGCCGGAGAATGATATCCAATATCAATATCGCATAAATCATTATGACATATGAGCAGAGGAAGCATAGAAAGAGGAGAGGAGAGGAAGAAAAAGGAGACTGTAGATACAGTAATGTTTGAATAGTTTGCAGTCTGAGCAACTTATGTAGGAGTGCTCCTGTCTGGAACAACTTATTAAACAGTTTGCAGGGTTAGAGAGAGTTTATTATATCTGTTGGCCCATCTCCAAAACCACTGTGCTTATGGGACAGAGGTGTAGGCGTGGTTTTGGAGATGGGCCAAAATGGCCAACTCTCCCTCATCAATACGTATTTCACTCTGTGGAAGGTTTGATATGCCATTCACTCCTCTGTTACTCTCAGTCACTCACACACTCTATGCCATTCACTCCTCTGTTACTCTCATTCACTCACACACTCTATGCCATTCACTCCTCTGTTACTCTCATTCACTCACACACTCTATGCCATTCACTCCTCTGTTACTCTCATTCACTCACACACTCTGTGCCATTCACTCCTCTGTTACTCTCATTCACTCACACACTCTATGCCATTCACTCCTCTGTTACTCTCATTCACTCACACACTCTGTGCCATTCACTCCTCTGTTACTCTCATTCACTCACACACTCTATGCCATTCACTGCTCTGTTACTCTCATTCACTGACACACTCTGTGCCATTCACTCCTCTGTTACTCTCATTCACTCACACACTCTGTGCCATTCACTCCTCTGTTACTCTCATTCACTCACACACTCTATGCCATTCACTCCTCTGTTACTCTCATTCACTCACACACTCTATGCCATTCACTCCTCTGTTACTCTCATTCACTCACACACTCTAGGCTTGGATTTGAAATGCGTTTCGGTGATCTGAACACAAGTGGACAGCTGAGACGCATCGCCGTTCACACCTGTGCCTATCACGCGTCTCCAAGGTGTCCAGCTGACCTCTTGAGTTCAGATTTTGTTACTGCCTACTTCACTCTTCCTGTTATGTCCTTGCCGGGACACATCAGGACGAATTAGCATTTACACTACAAAAGATATGTGGTCAAATGCACCCCGGACCTCCTCGGAAAGCGGTCTGAGTGATCGGATCACAATGCGTCTTGATAGTCATTTACACTTGTATTTAGCGCTGTCCACTTGCGATCCGATCGCCCAGGACACAATTTAAAACCAAGTGAAAACAGGGTCTAGGCCTAAAGTGCCTGAATGACAGCCACCAAGGTTGCATTCCAGTCCTTCAGGGAAACTGGCTCTTGCATTCACTGATTAGAAGGAAGAACCAGTTTCCTTTCATTGAGTCCATGAGGGGAAGCCCACATCTCATGGTAGGCCATTACGCCACACACACTCTCACAAACTGTTATTTGCCCCACATAGCCCCTGATGAGAAAAGCAATAACGGGTACATGTGAACCACAGTCAGCCGCAACCAGAGTGGTCTAATGACCTCTCCCTATTGGGTCACTACCCCCCGCCCCCACCCCACCCAAACCCCACCCAAAGATTTAGATTAGATCTTTATTGTCCATTGAATGCCATATAAATGGGGATTATAAATTGTCCTTAAGCTCAATGCTCATAGCAAAGAATAACATGTGGACAGGGGGGATATAACACCGGATGAATGGACCACCATGTTAGAGATATCAGGTGTCAGGCAGCCATAAAAGTCTTATGCATGAATGTGATCACATCAACTCATTCTTCATTTACGTGCCCTCGATTGGTCCATTACTGAGGTTTATGAGCGGAGAGGAGATAACTAATATATATATAAAAAAAACAGTATCATGTTTAATATTGAATGTGTTTTCCCCATCCTCACAACAAACTCAAACCCTAACCCACTGTTAACCATAACCCAGCTCCCTCACCATTATGCTACACTGCTAACCCTTACCCTAACCCTAATCCAGCTCCCTAACCATTGTGCTACACTGCTAACCCTTATCCTAACCCTAATCCAGCTCCCTAACCATTGTGCTACACTGCTAACCCTTATCCTAACCCTAACCCAGCTCCCTAACCATTAAAATACACTGCTAAGCCAAACCCTACCCCTAACCCAGCTCCCTAACCATTATGCTACACTGCTAACCCTTACCCTAACCCTAATCCAGCTCCCTAACCATTGTGCTACACTGCTAACCCTTATCCTAACCCTAATCCAGCTCCCTAACCATTGTGCTACACTGCTAACCCTTATCCTAACCCTAATCCAGCTCCCTAACCATTGTGCTACACTGCTAACCCTTATCCTAACCCTAATCCAGCTCCCTAACCATTGTGCTACACTGCTAACCCTTATCCTAACCCTAACCCAGCTCCCTAACCATTAAAATACACTGCTAAGCCAAACCCTACCCCTAACCCAGCTCCCTAACCATTATGCTACACTGCTAACCCTTACCCTACCCCTAACCCAGCTCCCCAACCATTATACTACACTGCTAACCCTTAGCCTAACCCTAGAGCACCCAATTACAGGGCCGACAGATACACCACCAATGTTTCTCATCAGAAACCTCACCACCATATTTCTCAATAACCTTCCCAGAAAACAGATCGACCAACCGACCAACCAACCAACTGACAGAGCGAGCTATAGAGCCGCTGATCACAGCTAAAAAAAAATGTATTAATAATTTATGAATTAGAGTTTATTTAGCTGTTTGCTGAAAGGTCAGGGCAATTGACTAAGACTGGAATGAGGTCTCCTAAGTCTGAATCACTGGCACCCAACTGCTGAAAAATCTGTGTAAGATCACCCTGCCGTCTGACCCTCTGAAAGAGATGGACAGAAACTTCCAGAATACCACGTCAAACATGGATAAGGGGGGGGGGGCAAAGCCTGAGAATGAGGGGTTACTAGGATTTTGCATGACTGATGCTACCCCCATTGCCCACCCCCCACCTTCCCCAATGCTGTGTAGGTACACACACGCCCCTGAATGGCTCGTGGTAGACCCCGCTTTATCCTTCCTTTATCTCTCAGAGTCACCCCTCAGCACCACTCCATCTCCTATCATCATGGTGACGGTCATCTGGGCACAGGTGACTAATCACTTTGTATTTTGACACTCTGAAAAAAAAAACTGTCATTTTTTTTTCTGCCCATCTCTGGGTGTCAAACGGCCCCCCTCGTGGACCCGTGTCACATGACAAACAGGCTGGAGCCTCAATCGCTCACTGTGAGCAGACGACTCAGGATCAGCTGAAGAGAACAGATGTGACAGAGAAACAGGGGGTGTTTCTCGGGTGTGGGGGGTGGGGGGGGGGGATAGTAACGGACTATACGCTGTCCCAGCCCACACCCCCCAACCGCCCCCCCCCCCGGTTCCTGCTTGAAGTGTGGGGATTCCTGCCACTTATTGCTAATCCAGAAAACCGAGGCCACTTTTCTGTCCACTGGTTAACTATCAATAATACACCTCTCTGATAGGCGTTTCCTCATTTCCTCCTTTGCTTGCTGAACACTCACATCCCCTAGACCTAAGAGTGAACATCACAGGTGAGAATCACAGGTTATGCTGTTTTCCTTTTTTTTTTTTCTCAGCACAAGATTAAAGAATTGTTTAGCTCAGCGGATACTCAGTTAACCAGCCTCACTTTTGGGATACGGGGTCAGGTTCTGGTTCCCGATTTTGAGGCGGAAACCAAAAGAAGCACACGGTTTGCCAGCCCTGCTCTGGATGAATGACAGCTGAAGAGGCAGGGATGGGGGTTTATGGTGCAGATGCGGAAGATTTGGAAATGGAACATTGTGATGGTGGGGGGAGGGGGGGGGGGAGGGAGAGCCGGTTCACTCTGCCGGATCATGCTAGATTCCTCCAGGGTCTGGGACAGTTTCCGTGGCGGGGGGTGGGGGGGGGGGGGGGGGGGGGGTGGATAAGGCGACAAGTGGGTGACATTTATCTGCACCATGGGACCAGCTCGGGCTGTCAGCCATCAGGCCCGGGCTGCGGCGGAGGCTGAACGGCGTTGGCGGTTTGAAGGTTACTCCGAGCCTTCATCATTATAGACTGAACCTCTGTCAGGAGCCCAGCTACTCCTGGGAGAGTCTCCCTCCTGAAATGATTCAAAAATACTATTCATGTTACTAATTTTAAATAAAAAATATATAAATTTTTGATAAACATAAAAAATCCACAAAATGTATAAGTTGGACTGAAGCTCTTTGGAAAATATGTAATTGTCTTTTATCATATTTGTCCTGTGGTATACAGTACTTTGGATTTGATAACAACACAGTGACGACACAACAGGAAAAGAGCCTTCCCGTGCATTGATGAATTTGTGAGTTTTCTCACAGGACTCTTGGAATTTTCAAGTTAATAGTCTTTTCAAATTGGAACCTACGAACAGACAAATTGTTTGATTAGTAATTAACAGCGTTAAGCCACGACTACAATTTCTCAGGCTCATAGTATTTGGGAGATGGACAAGTGAGGCTCCAAGTCTGTGAGCAGGTGAAGGTTACTTGGTAACTCTCTTGAGTCAATCAGCGATCGTGTTTGCTCTTTTCCACTGCCCGGCACTCGGTCGAACGAAACGAAAGAGCAAAACCAGGACGCTAAATCCGGTCCCGGTAATGAGCGGATCCTCTAGAAAAAGTCCGCTTGCTCTTTTCCGTGTGACATTTAACAGTGAGGATGAGCAGGCGCACACTGCGGCCGGTGTTCTTATAACTTCGCCGTGACAGCACACCCTCTCCTGTCTCTCCCGCTGCGCTTATTAAACACTCACGATGTGGATACAGCAGGCGAACCCCTGCTGCGAATACCCCAAGCTGAGTAACGTTTAATCACTGTACTTATAATGAAGAAACTAAGAAGACGAACTCTCTATACAGTGCGGTCTACTGAAGGGCACCATCTCAACAGATATTTACTAGTCATTCCTTTTGACAGAAAACGGTGAATTTCTGTCCTGTCCTTCCAAAATTATGCTACTTCCTGGTCAAACAACATTCCACACTTACTTTAAGTAAAACATTTAAATGTTTTATTACAGGTGTTTCTAACTAAAGTCAATTTGTGGTTTCTTTTCAACTTAAAATCACTGTGCAGTTAAGATCTCGGCAACAGGTTATGTGAACTCTTGGTCAAATCAATGATTTCAGTTGATCACACAGGCGCAGATGCACAAAAAAAGGCAGACACTGAGGCCCGCTAGTACTGGAGTCAAACCATTGCATTTATTCTTATAACGTAGTGAAAGGACCAAGACAATCTATGAAGCGATTTGGCTGAAGCTTCTGCACCACCCTCAGGGATGGTAGCCAGTGTCTGATTGGAAGCGCATAGCCTTAGGGAAGGTGACTGAATTCGCTGGACCAACGGACAAAAGAATGGATGGAGGAAAGAGCAAATAAAAGAAAACAGCGCAGCATCGATTCCATATGTAGAGCAGTGCACCGTCCCAATGCGAGATCACAGCGATTTGTCACTTAAAAGGTCATTAATCACTGTGCGTGTGTGTGTGTGAGAGAGAGACTGCTTCCCAATTTCAGTTTTACTGTCTGTGCTCATAAAAAACGAATAATTGCTTGTCTTTTTGTTATGATTATTATATTATTTCATGCATACAATTATTATATCCATATGATACTTTCATTGTTAACAGTAATGTTCATTGTAACATGTTTGTATATTAAACAACATTTCAGTTACTATTTGACATTAATGAAAGACTATTGAATGACATGAGTAATTACTATTAGTATCGTGGCAGGAGAAATAATAGTAGAGGTAGTAATATTTTAGTAATGTTAATATACTATGTTTCTTTTGTTTTGTTGTTGTTAGCTTAATATATGAAATGACTGTGCACTGTTCTCATGATCAAAATTTATCCAGGGGATGGAATATTTCCCATTCCAGACTTAAGAAAGCTATGCATGAAAGTGGAAGTCACTGTTAAGCAGAGACACACTCGTCACCAGCGTGTGCGATGTCCTGAGCCATCTCTGATCCAGACACACCAAGATGGACGGACCTGTGCACGCGCTGGGGTGTTTTTTTTGGCAGTGATACATTGCCGGTGGGCTTTGCCAGGCAGGTCAGGAGTGATCCTCTATAGATTACCTTACACGTGTTTCCTCTCTGTGTGTCATTCTTCATGGAGGAGCAGGCTGCGCGCATCCTCTCTGCCGGTCCCTCTGGACTCATCTGAGAGACAGAGCTCTATGGTGAACGTGTTTATTACGCTCCGATCGAACCCAGAGAAAAACCTCGGGGTGGAAGGGCCCAGTGCTTAAACTGTGTCTCCACTCATCCCTCTGTCTCTCTTTCTCTCTCCCTCCCTCTCACCCATCTCTTTCTCTGGTTTACTCTGTTTCTCTCCCTTGCTCAGACAGTCGCACACAGAAAAAAATGGGAGGAGATGCAAACATCACCTTTGGGAACAGTAATCATCAGTGATAGGGGTTGCCATTGCTTTACCTGACCTTTGACCTTACAGATCACCCCCAGAGGGTTTGCATCTGTTCACTCAACAGCATATCATTGGCTGTTGAGGGCTCGCTTGTTTCATCCTGATGTTGGAAATGACAACGTATGATATCCAGAGATATCCAGGGATATTATATATGTGTGAAAGTTGATGTTTGAATTAATATTTGCCAGATTTTTGTGTCGACAACACAGCAAACATTATGCACAACCAGTCACCGGGGTATTGATGGTTTTATCCCGGTGTGTTTTGAGTTTTGTCTTGTGTGCTTTATGTTTTTTTGGAGATACGGCTAGACTTATTTGCATATATGAGATGAACAGAGTGATCTCCCAGGTTACAGAGTGTGTGTGTGTGTGTGTGTGTGTGTGTGTGTGTGTGTGTGTAGAGAATGGGACTGAGGCAAATTTGGCCTTTCAGATTCAGTCAGACGGCCTCGGGAATTGTGAATATCATGAGCGGCAGATCTCTGACTCTTTCGAGCACCCCTCTCTGAAAGAACGACAGACACATAAAGGATGCATTCTCTCTATTTCTCTTCAGCCTTTTATGAGACTGAGATGTGGAGAGGGAGAGGGAGAGGGAAGGATGGAGGAGGAAGCAGACGAACGTAACTGTGAAGCATATCATTCGCGCAGATCTTCTCCTGACCTTCCCAAGGCCCATGTGCGTGAGCCGGAGAGCGGGGGAAAGGGGACAAGGCCAGGGCTATCGTCTGTGATCATCTAAACCCTTTTATTCAAAAAAAAAGACCCTGTTAGCAGGTGGTATTATTTTCTCACAATGAGAGACACAGACATGCCACAGGAGTCTCAATGAGAGGGGGAGAGAGCATCCAAGGGCACAATGACATCTGTGTCATATCATGGTGGTCCATCGGCCTTGCTCCTTTCAAACCCAGGCTTTGAGGAGGCAAAGGTCCCTCTGCAGGCCCCGAGAGGGGCGGAAGACTCCAGTGGGGGGGGGGGGGGGGGGGGTTGCGGAGCTGTTGCAATACAAATGACTGCCTCCTCAATGCTCATTCCCCCCAGGCCTGTAACCTTTAAGGTAGTCCTGACATAGGTGGAGGAAAGGCAGAGCGTAAAAGACCCAGGGGTGACAAAGACCTAGTGTGGATCCTACCATGGTGATGAAGGCCCACCCTAACAGAAATATAAAATACTGCATTGTATTGTAAAGGTATTGCAATTATCATGAGAATATATCTAAAATACACACATACACACACACACACACACACAGACACAGACACACACACACACACACACACACACAGACACAGACATCCACACACACACACACACACAGATACAGACATCCACACACATACATGCATCTTTAAACATTTTTCATTGCAGAAACTGTGTTACAATAAACACACACACACACACACACACACACATACACACACAGAGGCACAGTGATGCAGTGCTACAGTAAGACGCTGATTCAGAAAGAAGTTATTCTGCTTATGATATCATTGCATTATTTTGGCCATAACTCTATAGTATAATACATTTGGTTTTTTATTGTGCCATTTTATTACAGCTATATTTCATATCTAATAGAGGCCCAGCCTCTCTGCTTGTCCTTCCATAGGATGATAATTCCATTCTGCATTCTGCTTCTTCTCTCCTTGAATTTACCGAAGGTAGAAAGTGAGAATACCACAAACTCATCTTCCCTGGTCATTCTGGCACTTCCCGGTTAATATTGCATAAATGTGTATTATGGAAATTTGAGAGCAATCTGAATGGGTGTGCTTGTGGGCCTTACTGGCTAACTCTGGCCCAGACAGTAGGGTAGGACAGACAAGAGCATCATGGCTAACGTAAACACTCATGAATTTGGGGAAGATTTCAGTCAGGTTCCCACATGAAGTGAGAAAACATTATGACAGTAGAGCTGTACCAAAGCAAGCTGAAGGCTATATCATTGTTCCAAGCCAATTATCAAAGTCACATATTAACTTTTCTGCTAAGAAACGGAAAAACTTTACAAATGTATGTCTTTTCAACATTTATTCTAATGTTCTATGAACGTAATGGGAACTAGTGACCTAAAAAGTGGTTGGAATGTTAAAAGGCATTCTGCAGAAAATAACAATAAAAATTAGGAATGCAATTTGTATCCCCATTGGAAAATGAGGATGTGCCATCAGTCATGGTTAAAAATGAGCATTTTAGGTCCACTTTGAAAATGTGTTTATTAAATAGAAATCAAAGTAGAAGTTTACTTTAAGAAAAAAAAGGAAAAGTTTTGTTGGTAAAATTATTTTCGTTTTGCAAAAGTGCTCCTGCTGAGACAGTCGTGTATTGAACATGTTTGCGAAACTTTAATCCAATATAGTGAGGTGCCCCAATTAGCCCTCCTAGGGCTGGTTCATTAGTCACAACGGAGGGACCCGCTGAGAGGAATTTCGTCTGAAATCGGCCGCGCGTCCTGTTCTGTTATTGACAGCCTCCTTTGGTCCGGCTGTTTGCGAAGGCCAGATTCAGCCAGGCCCACTGAGGCTAATCATGGCCTGTGTTATCCAAAGACTAGCTGGGCAGAGAATCCCAGAGTGGGGTTCAGGACCCCCTGGGGGTCACGAAACACAGGTGGGGGGATCATGAGATAATTTCCAGAATCAAAAATCCGATCGATGTATAGTGCACACCCATCTGATTAGATAAGTTTAACTTTACTTTATTACTTTAAAAAAGAATGCATTTATGGTTGTTAGGGTACTGTGTTCTTTTGTGTTACTAAAGTGCCCTGTATGAATAGGGCCATTAGTGTGTGTGTGCGCAAATGTTTGTATGCTTCAGCCACCTCCGGGGATATGTGGGGTTTGCGAGTCTGTTATTTTGGGGGTTGTGGGCTGAAAAATTTGGGAACCCCTGGTCTACGGGCTAAGGTGCCTGACTGGGACCAGTCAAGTCCTAGTGCAGGTCCAATAGTATTAGTGCTGCTGATGGGCCCCTAACCCCACCTTAGTGAAACCCAACTGGAATTTGTTTTGGATACTAAATAAGTGGCTAATAATTGTAATGATTAGCTAAATAAATACATGTAAGTGTCTTAGCATGAAAAAAATGGACATGGTATCCAGTCTGCTGACCACTCACCCACCCCCACCCCCAGCAACACCCCCTTCCCCCCACCCCCCCTCTCCATGAGCCATTTACCCATATACCCCCCTACAGAGTGAGAACTTGGTCCAAATCACGTAGCTGAGTGTGCATGGCACGCTCTGATTGGCTGTGATCCCTCAGAGAGGGTCTATCCAGTGGCCATCTGTGGAGAGCACTGTCATGGCAGCCGATGTGACTTCTCACCGCTTTCCCCGTCTTTGGCAGACACTTTGGCAGGCTGTACTTTTAACCGAGAGGCATTTGAGTTTGATGGGGGCGGGGGTTGGGGGATCAGATGTAGGTGGAGGGAGGTGGTTGAAGGAAGAGAAATTGATGAACTTTTGTCGACCCCTCTGGGAAGTGTGTGTGTGTGTGTGTGTGTGTGGGGGGGGGGCAAGGGGGGCGGCAGTGCGGTGAGGATGGAACGAGATGAGCTTTTATGGCATGAGCGAATCAAAGGCAGTAACCCGAGGGGTGTCACGTCTTGCCTCGTTGATCGACTGCCACCGTTCAGAAAACCAACCCGGGGTGAGATGAATCATTCGAAAGTGTCCCTCCCTCTCTTTCTCTTTCTCTCTCTCTCGCTCTCTTTCTCCCTCTCTTTCTCTCTTTCTTTCTTTCTCACTGTTTCCACGGAGACACTAACAAGCAAGAGGCAGGCCTCTAAGCAAGGGGATGCGAGTCTAACGCCACATGGATGGAGTGTAGACCCAAAGGACGCGGGTCTTTAGCAGAGACAGAAAGCACAGGAGCTCCAGGGAAAGCTGCATATTCCAGCCATTGTGACCTCTGAGAGTGCCGCCACTCACAGCAAAGCAAACGGTCTCCACTGCAGCACTGAAAAAAAAAAAATAATAATCACAGATAACTTCTTTATGGTCACTGCCGCACTGGAGCTTGGCATGTATATGCAGTCCACATGGTGGAGCGCCCCCTACTGGCCAAGCACCATATCCTCCAGCAGCATGAGGTCTCCAACCTGACAACTAACCGGAAGCCCCCCCCCCCCCTTATTTTAGCCATCCAGCAGGAGCCGGGGGGCAGGGTGGCTCATGGTTAGGATGACACTGGAAGGATGGGGGCGTAGAGACCTCCCAATGGCCCCTGCCTATCCACCCCCACCCCCCCCCCCCCACCCCCCAACCCTAAACACTCGTTGCCAGGACACACCTTTCCCCTGAACCGTTTCCTTTGATTTATTGCTTCATAAACCATTTTCCTCAACAAAAAAATTGACTTGCTTCACCTTTTAGCGAGAGCACTCCTTTGTATTTATTTTTTATTTATTTATTTATTTTTTTATGAACACGACAGAGACTCGATTGATGACATGCCTTCACTTTGTTCCCTGGGTGGAGGAAGTTTATAGGGACCGTAAAAAGACATTCTGCCACAAATAGGATCGGCAACTTCTGTCAAAGACAATCGCCCAGTCTTTTGATAGACTGAAATGCCTTTTCTTAGAATTCATATATAAAACCTGTTGTTTCTTGCTTAGCCTCTCTCTTTTCCTTTTTTCTTAACTCAACTGTCTCTCTTTATCTCTTTCTGTCTCTTTCTATCTCTCTCTGACTCAGTCCTTTTCTCTCTCTTTGTCTTTCTGTCTCTTTCCTGCGCTCAGCCATTTGGATAAAACCAGGGTAGGGTGATGTAATCTTTTAACCAGCTCGTCATTCAGGTTTAATATGGTAACAGCAGTCTTACGCATCCATACCTGTTTTGACTCCTCTTTGACTGGAAAATATTATTATTTTTCATCCTTCACAGTGACTCCTGCTGTGCCCTTTATTTTATTGTCAAGAATTATGACAAATTTTAACTACAGCTGATTTTTCAAGAAAAAGGAAATGATTCACCAAGAGCAACACAAAAACTACCACGTTTTTAGCAGTGAATAGCTATGGTGAAAGGGATACTCCTACAGTTAGGAAATAGGTGGAAAGATATAAATATTAATACATAAAATCAGTTTAATCTGAGGTGGGGAATGTGAGTAGAGCATGAATGTAGTCATGGAGACGACAGAACATTCCAAGGCTCCTGGAAATATTTATTTATCTTTTTCATGTTCACGCTGTTTTCATTAAGTTATGATCACTGGCACTCTTTGACTGATTTAGTGTATGGTTGTTCTACATTTATTTTACCTGTCTGTCATATAAATAAAGTATAAAATATAAAATAAAGATTGATTTAGAATTAAAGGGATACTCCTACAGTTAGGAAGTAGGTGGAAACATTTATTTTACCTGTCTGTCATATTTTTCCAATGCACAGATTAAGTTGTGGAAAATAAAGATTGATTTATTTAATCAATTTTTGAATTGAATTGAATTGAATTGAATGTTACCTGTTGCATTCTGAGGTGTCCCTGGGTCCTTCTGTGCCCATCTCTTTGACCAATTACAATACTGGAACCACCTCTCCCTCCCACCTCAATATCACCCCCCCCCCCCCCCACCATTTACCATCCGCCCACCCCACTGCATCCCAGATGGGAGGAGAACTTTATTAATCTCTAACAGCACGATCAATAATTCAGGACATTCCTGATTGGATGTTAGCTTTAGAGATGTCATCTGACTGAGCTGGCCTCCCCCGGCACAGACGTTTTTAATGGCTGAGAGTCGAATAAACATTGAGCCCTTGGCTGACCGTATCTCTGGGCCCTGGTCCTACAATCATGTCACCTCCCCCCCACACACACACGCAAATAAAGGCAGAAACGGAAAGTGAAGAACAAACATTCTGTGGTTCGCTGTCTGGGCTGCAAACTCTGAACAGGAGGGGGGGTTGGTTGGGGGTGAGGGGGACCCTATCGCATCCATCTTGGCCGTCGAGGGCGACTCGGCTCTATTTAATTAATAGCCAGAGAATCTGCTTTGTCTTCTAAAAGGATGAAGTCTAATTGTGCGTCGAATTAGAGCGCTTAATGAAGGCAGCTCAGGGGCCCATTCATCAAGCCTAACGAGGGAGCCGGGCGGAAAAAATAAATAAATAAATAAATAAACTCTTAAATAAATAAATTAAAAAAGATGCTCATTTCGTTTAAGGGTACAATACAAGTGCCGAGAAGAGGAAGTAGAGAGTACCATACAGATTAAAAAAGGAGAATACGTGAATGTCTGTGTGGAATCTGAGCATTGTGTGCTGATTGAACGCCTTTCTGTGTGGAATCTGAGCATTGTGTGCTTATTGAACGCCTTTCTGGCTTATCTGAAGTGGGGAACATTGGCAGTGACTGTGCATCATATTTAACTTTTTTCCTTCCCCCCCAACAGAAAAATAATGGATGTACCCAAAAGACAGCGATAAAAGACAAATGGAGAGACAGAGATCATCATTTTCAAAATATGACAAACCTGATTCATACTTCTGGAGTGGAGAAAATTTTAGCCAGACTTCTGACAAGCTGCTCTGTGCCTTTATTGTCTGGACGACCTACCTGGACTACCTGTCTGAACAGTAAGTCATACCTGAAAGTTGCCCCCAAAGCCAAAAGCTCAGGCTGCATCTGAAATCACATACTACGCCCTATATAGTAGGCAAAAATAAAGTACGCGTAATATGTAGTGTGTCGGAAATCTCAAACCGGCTGGATCAGTATGCAAGCGTTACCCGGATGGCACACTGCTTCCGGTAGAATTCTGCAGTGTGCAAAGACTGCACACTGCGCTATCCCACAAGGCTGTTGGGTGGACAGACGATAGAGACAGCAGAGTTCTATGAAGTTTGATGACAGATGTACGTCAGCTGTAAACCTCCAGCTGTTAGACTGAAGAAAATAGCGACTGTTATATCTATGGTGGTACGTCCAAAAGCTCACATACTGCTCTCAGTAGTACTACATTGACATGAGAGAGGCACACTGTTGTTTGAATTTAGTTGGCACTGATTAGAATGCGATGTCGGGCGCAGCTTCAGTTTTGCAAATATAAGAAACTAAATGCAAAATCTCACCCTCTGCAAATTCTCTGATTTTCAGTTCTTCCATCAGTATAATCTCAATAAAGACTATACCTGTGCAAAGGCTGGCCCACAGAAACTTGAACCAAATGTTGTGGGAGATTGAGAATGAATTCAATAAATACATAAAATAAATCACAGAAGATCATATCAAGTGTGGCCTTGTTGGGTCTTTGAGGCTATTTATCCTCATGAGAAGGGCTCGACAATCTTGGGTGCTAGGGGAGTGCTATGGCTTTCCTAGGGGCAGCTACAGCACCTCCCAGCCCCTCCCTGGAGCCACCTGTGCTCTGCAGAGATCTGAAGAGGAACCCTGTTCTCCTGCTAGCACTTGAGATGCAGGGTGAACAGGTTTAGGATTCCGTTTTGGCAGGCCAAACTCGTGCCATAATGATGGTAAAGACTCTGTTATTACATTGATTAATTTGGGTGTAATTCATTTGACAACCCAGTTTTGCTTGTTTGATATTTGTGCCAGGACAAAGTTCATTGTACTGTACTCTGGAATGTAACTGTTCCAGTGACCTAACGGTCACACTCTAATTGGGTGGAACTGACGACACTTAGTTTTGCAATAAACACGACAGCAACCGCGAAGGGTAACAATATGCTTCATTTCTAACCATTGCTTCTTGAGTTACTCAAACAGCAATTACCTTTTATTTTCCGTGTTAAAGACGTACGAAACCGCTGCGGTGTTATGCAGAAGGACAGAGGGAGAGCGTGATGAAAAAGAGAAGAGACGCGTTTGCGGACGCGCGGTAGCGATCACGGCAGCGGAGCAGGTGTGACAGCGGGGACGGATGAGCTCTGTATGTCCGCCGGAGAGGCAGCATTTCTAGGAAGAGTCCACGGGGATGACACGGCGCTCACCGCAATCCGATTAGACTTTATTGTTTGTAGAAAGCGCGGCCGTAATTCAGTTTGAAGACAATGGAAGGGGTTTCTGGACGCGCAGGAAAAGTTCCGATTTTTATCATTTATGTATTTATTTATTTATCTATCTGTAATGATAGCAGTAAGGCAAGAGGCAAAGAGTCAGCAAAGTTCTCTTTAAAGGTGAAATCTCTAAGAATTGCGAGGTAAGGCTGAAACACCAAATTGTTTTGCAATTTGCAAAGAAAAAAGGTTTGTCATGTGATTTGTGTGTTTATAGCTACAATGTGGTGATAACTGTGATAAGTTTCCACTGGTCAAAATTCTTAGGGTACACATTTTTTGAGTTGTTGCTGCACCCTCTAGTGGTACCCTGAAGGTACTGGCATTACTCAGGGGGAGCCATTTAGTTTAAGTGGTTTTTAGTGTGCAAATGCGCAAATGTCAGACATTAGCATTTCTAGGGCATATTCATAGCCAGAAGGTAAAAATCAAATGGTGATTAACAATTGGGCATATTATCACTGCACGCATGAATTATAAATTATAACACAAGAAGCAAAGTGCTCATAAATATGAATTGACCTGATTTAATCCAAAGAGACCTTGGACCTTGCCATTTTTAATATGGTAAAAAAACCTGCATGTGGCACATTCTGAAACTGGTTCGAAGTCTTGGTCACAGACATAGTAAATCCAAGCTGTTATGGTCTGATTTTGGGTGCAGTACCAAACTATACCACTAGAGGGAACTGGCAAACTGTGTACATTACATCACATCAATGTTTGCACAAATTAGATATTCCAACGTAACAGAATTCCATGGGTACGTTTCAGTAAATCAGTCACGTGATTCTGAGGATCCCACTAAACTCACCGGGTAGTCCAGCAGTCTTTTGCTATAGTTAGGTAATGTATGGGCTTAGGTGCGTCTACGCGGGGTAACCTGAGTGAGGAGCATGGCGACACAGAGCTGCAGTTCCATGGAGGGTGCATTGTGCACTAAGGCAAGGCTATTCAACCTCCAGCAGGGTGTCCCACACATCTGGCTAACCACATTAGCAGGCCAACTCTGGGATACATACTGATTTAAAATAAATTAAAAGCCTTTTTAAGTTCACATACAAGTAATTAAATGTTATTGTGTATTTTGGATACATTGATTTGTATCCAGTGTCATTCACAGAAAAGCTTCTTCAGAATGTTAAACAAAGTTAGCTGTATAAATAGGAACCTGTTTCATGGAGCAAAACCCTGATGTAAGTTGGACCACCTGGAGTTGCATAGGGTTATGGGCTACAGTAAATTTTAAAAGTCATGAAGGAAGAAAAGAAATCACATGTTTATTGTATTATTATCATTTTCATCATCACATAGGCAAATCACAAGTCATACAACTCATAAATGAACAAATTACATTTTGTAATTGCTTGTAAAAAAAAAAAGTAGAACAGATATATAGAACACGAAAGGTGGTGGAAAAATGTAACACCATTTACAAGTACACATACACACAAACACATGCATACATGCATGCATGCAAACACACATATACACACAATTGCTAATACAATACATGTTAAGTAAATTATTTGAGAATTGAGATGCAGGATGAATCTTGCTTGGAATTTGTCCCATTCTCATTTTTGCTTTGTTTGTCAGAAGACAGCAAAAATGTGAGCTGAGTGAGATAAGAGATTATATAACCTGGAGCTTCTGGGCTCTGTATAAAAGTGCTCGGTGCCCGGCATCAGAAAAAGAGATGTGCTTTTTAATCTTTGGCCATGTTTCTTCTGCAGGAGGGGCAAGGAAGACCATCCAGCTCAGATTGTCATGCCAGCCTCAGGTTTGAATACCAGGCCAATGCTTCATTTCAGCTTAAAAGGTCTCCCTCCCGTTACACTTCAACCTTTACCAAAAGTACCCATATGGCCCTGTTAATAAATACTGAGAAACCCTTGGAGAGCATTCGTGTCGAGCGTTTTTAAAGAGTAAAACAGAACCTATTCCAAATGTTTGTATCACTTAATGCTTAGCTTCTTGGCTGTATGCTTCAGCACAGCCTTGTCTAAAGGAATGAGCCGATTAGTTGTCATTGTTGGGCCCTTTTTGGAGAACAGGTCATCTTACAGGTTCCTTCATCCAGGCATAGAAAGAGAAATCCATCCGTCTGAGACTTCATGCAATTCCTTTGTCTTTGAGGATCTTATTCACGTTCTTCAGGTAGTTAGGGTCTGGGTAGCTAATGATGTGGGAGAGAAACAGGACACACTATTTGTAAAAGTGTATAATACATTATAAATCACCCAGAACACCTGCACGCCCACATATGTACACATATGCATGCACAAGCATATACATACACAATTTCATGAGATTAAACATGCACAGAAACATGCATATGCACGCAAACACATGCACCCATATGCATGCATGCATGTTCAAACATATACATACGCATTTTCATATGCACAGAAACACATGTGCATGCACACACATTTACAAATGTGCATGAATGCAGACATGCAAAAAGGCGTGCACACACACACACGGACATGATCACTCTCATGCACATATGAGTGTGCACACAGGTGAACCTGCACACTTATGCATGGACACATGCACATGTATGCACATAGACACAGACAGACGCACAAACGTACACTAGTATGCACACAAATACACAACTACACTGACATAAAAACACATTCGCAAGTTAGTTTCGACAACAGTGGAATGTGGTACTGACAGCTGCAAGAACCAGTCTAGCAAACAAATGCTGAGACTCATGGGACATTTTTTTCTGTTCTTGTCTGTTTTCAAACTAATAAATCAATTGCTCACTCAGACTCCGCAGCACAGCTTGCGATGGTGTCAGTCTTACTATATAGAGATCTGTTTTAAAAGAATCATCCATGCTGTGGAAGCAGCTCCAGGGCACTATAATGTCCGCTGGATTTTAGAGGTTTTCCTGATCATGAACATTAAAATGTGTCATTTTAACTGCAGGAGATGTTTCTGTTTTTCCTCACAACTATTATTTTGTCACAAACATTAAGTAATCATCAAGCCCTGTGCTAAATCTCGCTACTAAAATTGGTCAAATTATTAAATTGGTTAAATTATTTGTGTAATTCTAAAGACAGCTTGAAACCAATGTTATACCTGCACACAAAACATGTCTCAGTCAAACAATCACAAATCAAGCACAATCCGAGCACACGGACTAAACTGTAAATATTTGCTCCATTTCTGATAGCACTGATGACATCCATAGCTCATGTTCGAAGTTTGACTCAAAGTGACAAACAGCAGTCCACACGCATGGCCATGCACAAATCGGCTTACCTCTCCTCTCCACAGCTGGTCATGGTCTTGTGGGGGATGTCGCTCCACCCAACCGCCTCTTCGCCCCTACTGTTGGTGACCACTTTGAACACCAGCCCCTGGTCAAAGGCCTTCTTCAACAGCTTCAGTGTTTTGTTTCCCTCACGGTTGTCAGGCAGGTAGGCCGCTGAGTTTAACCCGTAATATGGGCTCCCTGGATTGGGATGCGTTGCCTGGAAACAGAGATCCACAGATCAGCAGGACACACTCGTGGGGAAATACTAACCAAAAAAGAAAGCAATTAAAGCAGGGCAATAATACTCCAGTCCCGGAGGGCCGCAGTGTCTGCAGGTTTAACTCTAGTCCTGGAGGGCCACAGTGTCTACAGGTTTAACTCCAGTCCTGGAGGGCCGCAGTGTCTGCAGGAATTCCACCAAACACCTAACAGTTTTTCATATACTCACCGTCTGTATCCCGTCCTTAAAAACATAGTTGATCTTAATGGTTCCACAGTTTGGATAACCTGCAAGACAACTAGAAAGAGTGGTCCAAGTCATCTCTCCTTCTGGCTGCTTTCCTTCGGTGGTCACCACTGGTTGCGGGAGAACCTCTTCTTCATTTGCCCATTCTGTAAACAAAAACACCTATCCCATTTTAGTCCTCAGCTGCAGTCACTTACTGGATAGCAGTTAAAAAATTTGGACTCTGAAATTCTGGAGAGCTTCAAGGTAATGAGGGGTCCTGAAACCCATATTGTGTGGAGCTATAATGAGTTTCCAGTCACTTAGGGCTTTCAAATAATCAAAGCAATTTGGCTGTTCCCAGCAAAATTTAATGATTGGACCAACTTGGTCATGTATCAGTTACATATGGTGACTCCACCCACTAGTGATGTCATTAAACTTCCTCCAATCACGACTGAAGGATGTGTTGTTTTCATGGTCACCCAGCACTTAACTGATGAATTAAAGCGGTTGATTGATGTCAACTAGCTTTGCCTGGGGTTGTATTGCAAAACTGGCCAACTTTGGTAAACATGTTGATCTAAAACTAGTTGGGCATATATTTTGCAGAAAGTCAACTGCTATGGTGTGTTTTGAACCAGTTTTATTGATTTAGAAGAAACAATTGAAATTCCACTGGGTTTTTGTTGAGTAAGCCAGATAAACATAAAACCTGCATTGTATTATACCTCCCTAGATCCTTGGGTCTGAACATGTCACCGATTTTAATAAAAAAAAAAATGTAATTAATAAAAAAAACCTTTTTGGCAGAAGGTTTGTAAAGCAAGACGAAAGGTATTATGATTCTTGTCATAAAAAAATAATTCAAAAATTGCATTTATGATTATAAAATTTCATTCAGTTGAGTTTCACCTAATTTTGAAATATTCGTGAATTTCTCAACCAGACATCCACAGTCTTGGGGAACCCTGTTTTTTGTTTTTCATTTTTTCATTTTTTTTTTTAAACATGAACAAACAAAAACAAAGAGCTGGCATCATACCCTTCATGATGGTGGGAGGGCCCTTTCCATTCAGATACATGTTACAGTCAAACTTCTCTTTGTGGTGACTGGCCCCCATGGTTTCCCCAGGACAGCAGTGCTGACAGACAAACACAGATATTCAGCTGTGGTGTTCCTCACGGCAGGACCTGGAGAGCCAAAGCGTATTCCAATTTGCACTTTCACCTCAAAATGCACCACAAGTTTAGAACAGGCGAATCAGATGCGGCGAGTTAGCTGGTGAATAAAATGTGTTAACTGGTCATTAACAGTGGGGAGACAACTAAAGACCAGCGCGACCTGTGGGCGTCCAGACCCAAGAGTGAGGACTACTGTTCAGTTCATTTCATTACCACAGCGGGTAGCAGTCTTGGGGTGTGGGGTACACCTGTATCTGCAGGTTTTCCTACCAACCACAGTGGAAAGACAGGAATTATAAAAAGCTGTCAGTTGTTCTTGATTAGACACTTATGCTTTCCTTAGATAACAGTCCTCAATACTCAAATCTGAGGGGGATACTATGAGGTGAAGTCGCTGATTATCTATTTAACTTTGATAAATATTGTGAAGATAATTGGCAAATAAAACTAAATAATTGGCTGAACTTAATAAATCAAGACTGGTGAACATGTGTATAAGATCTGCTATCATTGTTTATCCTTAAATCGATAGACACACTGCAGGTTTGGCTCGTTGCCATTCTCTCTCCTCATGACTTCCTCAGTTTAGTTTTAGTGACCTGGTGTCAATACTCTGTCTTTACGGCTTCACTGATCCACTTGTCTATGTGTAGTTTAAGGTATAAACGATGTATAATGATTTTTAAACCCAAAAAGCAGAAAGGCTGGGAGTAATAAATAGTAGACTAACTCCATATTCCAAACCGCACACTCAAAGGACATGAGAAGGGCTTGACACTGGATGCAAAAATGTTATATTTTATTCATCCATAACAACATTAAAAAACAGAAGAACGAACAATGCGGGTTTCAAAAATGTTTTCCTTTTGTCAGTTTCATGCTGAGAAAAAAAGTGACCATGCTGACGTACAAGTTAATGGACAGACAACGGAAACGCATGACATCAATTGACAATCATGATGATTCTAAATACCACGTCCTACAGCTCAACAAAAGAATGAAAACGATGCTTTATCTACTGATAGTCTACCTGTCCTGGGATGTCAAATAGTGGCCTGTTCCTGGTACAATGCGGCTGAAGAAGGTAAATCATCCCTCATTACGTTTCTTAGCGCAATTAGCACCACAATTCAGTTAAATTCAATTTGTCACAATTCAGCAGTTGCAACTGTGGTTGGAATCAAAGTCAATGAAAGAAACCCCCCCCCCCCCCCCCCCCCCACGTTTCCCAGCTTTCCACGTTTGCATCCAATACCTTGAATTAATCACAGGTCAAAATGAATAATCAAGATGATTCTCATTGGTAGGTCACTTTACCTTTAAATTCTAAAGTGGTGGGTGAAATTAGTGCATTCCAAATTGGTGAAAGCGAGCACACCTGGTTACCTGAAACTAAACCACTCGCTGGATGAGGAAGAACTCAAAAGACTGTACAGCAGAAGGCAAATGGCAGTGAGCCAAAACAGCATTACATTGTGTAATGTAAGGCTGGAGAAAAATAATAGCAAAATGTAAACCCAGATTCAGAGAGAACATCAAGAACTGGAGAACAGCAACACCTGTTCTTTCCAAATTAGCAGGATAACTTTTGGAGAACACTCTGAAGAAAAAAATATATATACAAATAAGGAATTGTTTTAATTCAAAGACAGCTAGTCACATAAACTTGATAAATTTTGATCACAGATTTATTTACCGGTGGTGGTGTTAACAGAAATTTTTCTTCACAACATTTACCGAAGCTAGCCAGATGACTAATTAACCTCCTGTGGTATACAAGCATGTTTGCTTTGACACTTTGCCGTTACTCAGCACCGAGATGAAAACATTAAAACATTAACTGCATAGTTAACTTACCTCTCCTGATTTCTCAGTGGTCTGAAGCGGCCACAGATGTCAAAGGTGAATAGAAAAATCCAGACTAACTCCTCAAGACAGAGAGTATCACTGCACTGACTGCTCTTTACTCTTGACCTGTGTGCAGGAAACTGCTGGGTAGGAGACTGCTCTGCCGGCAGCCAATGAGGATAGACCGATTCCAGTCTGACTCTGATCCTGTAGCTCCGCCCACTTTTAACTCATACACTTCAAAGCCACCCCCAAACTTTTTTTTTTGGGGGGGGGGAGGGGGGGTAAAAATGCAGTCGGTTGCATCATTTGTTATGCTTTTCTGAAAATAGGCCATATTCAAGCATCTAGATCCACAGAGAAGCTAACCCCACCCCGGGTTTGAGTTCACCTCTCTCAGTAGGAGGCTGTGTGTGTTTTTCTTCTTCATTTTTAATTTTTTTTTTTTTAAATGGGAGGGGCACGGGTACATGTTGGCGGACGGCTCGGCCGAGAGGGCCCAAGGCATTTTTTGGGATGGGGTTGGGTGTGTGCGTTGGGGGGGGCGGGCTGGGGTTGGTTGGGGAATTTCCTCATCTGCAGCTCATACGGAAGTTCTGAGCCATTTCCTCACAGCTACGGCCATCCCTGCCAAACCTGTCCCACAGGTGCTGGAGACTCACCTGCCTGCATTTCTTACCTCCCTTTTTGCACCCATCCTCTCTGTTCCATGAGACTGCATAGCCAGCTCTGGCCCCCTCAGCCTGTATTGGCAGAAACATCGCCGGTTTAAGTGTAGATTTGTATGCCTGTGAAGGGCACTGCATATATTTTACCCCCATCTTAGATTGTGCTGTAAGCTTAATCAGCTTCAGTCAACCATGTAAGATATGCTTGTAAATAAACGTTTGTGCTTGCTTCATGAGATTATTTTTTCATATAATATTCAATGTATATAGCAGGTTGTCTTGGTTACTCAGCTTTTTTTCCCCAAGATGTGAAATGTTGTGGTTTTGAGGTCTCTGGCAGACTCATTATGTACTATTTAGAAAAGAGTTTGGATAAATTTGTTCTTCCGTATTTGAATCATTAAGTATTCCCTTTGACCTTTGACATTGCCATTGCCAACATCACACCTGGTCCATAGCAACCTCATAACACAACCCCGCTTCCCTTCACACCCCCAGTGAGATGATGGGATGGATGCGTCAATGCATGTCTTTCCTAATAAAAAGTAAAAGTAATGATTGCTTTGTCACTGACCGGATGCTGAAATATCAGCAAAACCAAAGTGGCCTCTGACCAAATCCAGAGACTTAGACTGGAGCTGTCAGATTGTGCTGTATTGCTGGCCAGACTGCACACTTTTGCTCAACCATGACCCAAAGCGTATGCAAAAACTAAAAAGTGAAGATGCTTTCTTTGAGTTTTAGGAACACGACCCCAGATTTTCTACCCTAGAAAGACCATTGTGGAATTCCAAAACACAGCATCTCCTCAGTTATTTGATTGTGACATTTTAGGTGGCTGGTCATGGACTTCTAAAGACCTTTTAGACTGTGCCTGCATTCAAGTAAGATACACGCCCACAGTAAGCATTAAAACCATGCCACGAAGCAAAGGTGGGGCTCGTCCAGGATTTGAACCTGGGACCTCTCGCACCCAAAGCGAGAATCATACCCCTAGACCAACAAGCCACGAAAATTATATGATCTCAGAGAGGGGTAACAGGTGCAGAAGGAGGGGAAAACAGAGCAAAAAGAGCAAGCCTAAAAACAGCCGCATAAACTGTCATAAAGTCACTGTATAAAGACCTCTGGTATTCTCACCCAGGCCTGAAGCTGAGCACCAAACAGACTGTGCTGCACAAGGGGTTCGTCCATATTTTAATCTGGCCCACATCAGCCAACCTTAGTTGCTAAGTGCTGGGAGACAGTTTTGGAGAGCAGCACAGTGTTTGAGAATGTGTATTAGGATTACAAAGGGATGTTGCCATATCCGACCAGGGCCAAATGGTGCCTCCTGTCAACGACCTGTTACCTGCTGTCTGCGGAACGTAGGATTCCCCATTACTATATCTGAACCATCACATGCAAATGTATTTGCCTTAAACTGTATAAATATTGACCACACATTGTGATCATTGAACATTTTGCTCCATGCTTGTGTTCCCGCGGCCGGCTGTGTAAGTAAAGTATCTGTCTTCAGATGCGAACATGGGATCCGTCTCTTCATTAACAACATGGTTATTTTACTCATTTTGAGAATTTTCTTATTTACTAACACTAACGTTTTCCAGAGAAATACACATAAATGCCCTGACAAAGTACTTCACCAAACTAGCTGGAAAATATTCCCCTTTCATTTGCATGTTTTTTTTTTTTGTTTCCAAACAGGGGTAGCTATGTCTTTAATATGTGCAACAATCTACATTTAATTAGCACAACCATTCTTTGTGATATGGAATTTTTTTCTGGAGAGTCTCTTGAATGACAGCCAAAGACTGGTCTCATGTCAGAGTATGACACATTTCATGGTGGCAATGTCTATGAAAAGGCTACCTTTGATGTACAGAGCTAACAAGCTAACTTAGCCGGCATAATTGGTAGAAATAAAAGCCAGCATACACACTGGCTTTCCAGGACTATGTCTGCCTTCCCCCGTCCTAGTAGCATCTAGCAGCACCACCCTTTGGCAGTGCTCTGAAACCTCATTCGCTCATACCTAGTTACAGCACAGTTTCAATTTGTGAAGCGGTGTTCATTGTAATTTTTTTTTTTTTGTTGTCATCTTGAACACACCCCTGTTGTTCCAGGAGTGGAGTGGCAGGTGGTTGAGAGGAGTTTCCAAAAACCTGCAGGACCAGAGACATGGCCTACAAAACATTTTTATTACTATCACTGTCTGTAAGCCCATGATATGGTATGTGTTGACTTGAGCTCTTTACCTTCAGAAAAAATGCACTGCATTCCTTTCATGTCAGCTTTAATCAGAGAACATTTTATACAGACATAGAGCCATGCCTTTACCACTTGTATTTCACAAAGAAAATATATTTATTTTCCTCTAAGACTCAGAAAATAAGGAAGGGACAGTGAAGAAGATGGTGCCTGGTTACGTTTCTAATATATGTTTATTTTGGATTCTCAGCTATGTGTTCTGAGGTGCTCTTCTACTGTACTTTTCCTGAGGCTGTGCTGGGGGTCTGGCAGTTGCATAACTTTCTCTGATAAATGAATGAAATGAGAATCAAAATTCAGCGTTACTCAAACATTTAGGTTCTCTTTTTATCTAATATTCAGTTTTGCATATTTAATGATTCATTAACCCCATGTGGTGCATTTTAGGTGCAAAAAAACTTTTATGACTCTGGAAATAAGAGAAATAAAAGTGATTTCATTCTTTAACCGAAGTGTTTATAATGCTCTGAAAACCGTGTTTATTGTCGTCAGTAACTTGCAGTAAGTGAACTGGTGTCTAAATGGTCCGAGTATTTAAATGCTTCTGTGATAAATCCAGGCCCAGGTCTTGATTAATCACTGGGCTTGCTGGGGTACTGAATGCTGTCTGTTTTTTGCACACAATTTTCTTTCAATGTTCAATAGTTGAAATTAAAAGTGGAAAATCCCATAAAGACAATAAAGATCAATAAACCACTCATTACAAATAATGTCAACAAAGCACGAACTACATTATGAGGTTTGAATCGTATTGCACAAATGAGCTGCTGATGCATCCAGACCAAATATATGAAGGAAAAAGGATAACTGACTGTGAATTAAGAGTAGACTCAAGCAATCTCTTCTGGACCAACCTCTTAAAAGCAGTTGAGCCTGAAATTAAAACACATCTCTCATGTAAGCAACTCAGAGTACACAGAGCAACAGAACCTGTCACAGAATCAGCACAGTCAAACCCATCAGGATTCATTACATACATTTCATAAGAGTTTATAAACCTGTGATGTGTTTTCATCCTCAGTTATGTTTCTGTCTCCTCTCCTCTCCATGCAGAAAGGGTAAAGAGATACAGGTAATTATGCAGGTCTGTCACTGTTTAGTGTGCATATTCATCTCATGTCTATTTTGATATGTGTGTAATGTGGTTTTCTCTCGCTGTCCACTTGGTGAGGCTACAATGAGGTGGTGAACATGATGTCTCTCAGCCATTCATTCAATGCCTTTGGCTCTGAGTGCTGAATTCACTTCCTCCAAGAATCCAGGATCATTGCATTTCCGCCTGTGAAAGAAAGCAACACACACTAATCAAGAAGCAGAATGACTGAGCTCAGGACATGAGACATGGACAAACTCACAGGTTTGGTTATGAGAGGGCAGCCATGCTGTATAACTGTAATGATGTAAAGAGAAAGGCAGCCATGCTGTATAACTGTAATGATGTAAAGAGAAAGGCAGCCATGCTGTATAACTGTAATGATGTAAAGAGAAAGGCAGCCATGCTGTGTAACTGTAATGATGTAAAGAGAAAGGCAGCCATGCTGTGTAACTGTAATGATGTAAAGAGAAAGGCAGCCATGCTGTGTAACTGTAATGATGTAAAGAGAAAGGCAGCCATGCTGTATAACTGTAATGATGTAAAGAGAAAGGCAGCCATGCTGTGTAACTGTAATGATGTAAAGAGAAAGGCAGCCATGCTGTATAACTGTAATGATGTAAAGAGAAAGGCATCATGTTGTAATGTAATGACCGGTTTTAATGTAAGAAACACCAAAGTAACAAATTTTGAAAAACAAACAAAAACAAGGGAAAAACAAACATAATACAAGGGTTAATGAAGAACAAACATAGGTAGATTAAGTGACCTGTTACTGTTGGCTCCTGAGAAATCAGTAAATATACAATAATTCACACATGTGCCAAAGCTCACACATACAGCACATCCTGCACATATCATTATTTAGGAACGACACTGAAAGACGTACAGGGTCTCTGAGTGGGGAATGTCATTGTAGACCACCCTGTCTGCAGCTCCTCTGGTTGCTTCCACAGTAAAGACCAGCTTCTGGTTAAAAGCTCTTTGCAGCAGCTGCAGCACCCTCTTGCCCTCTGGGGTAGCTGGTAAAAAGGCTGTAGCTGTGATTCCAGTAAAGGGTTTCCCTGGATTGGGATGGGCCTCCTGCAAACACAGATTAAACACACAGGGAAGAGAAGAAATGAGACTGGATACATTCTGTTATATCTGAGTAATACACATTTTTAATAATTCATTATGATATATTTGTAAAACATTATTTTATGGAGTTGCAGTAATTATTTAATATATTTATTTTAATTATTTAATCAGTTGAGAGTTATTTCTCAGGTAATACCGTGTTACTGGTAGGGACATGTAGGCCTGGGTTTCATCAATCCAACAAGGTACAAAGAATGGATAAATATGGGGGCGAATGAAATGTATATAATTAATACAAACCCTTGGAATTTCTAGAGACTGATTAGACATTTGCTAAATATAATAAAATAAAATGAAACTGGCAAAGTGCAGAGACACAAGCAGGGCTTAAGTTTTAAGTAGGATAACAGATGAGGTGAAATGAAGAACAGGTGAGCAGGCAGGCAGGTGAATCGGATCAGGTAACAAGGCTGGAGAACACAGAAGTGGTGGGGCTAACACATGAGGAAACTAAAAACAAAAGCACATGACAGACATGGACGGGGAAAAGGAAAAACAAACACAAAATGAGGCTAAGGAGTCAGTGTACTGACATAAATGGTAAGTTCAAACACAGGTTTGAACAAATGGTATTACAAAGTAAAAAAAATAAGTCTAAATAGAAAACCTCCAAGGTTTAAATGAACAGATCACCAACTAATTACAGCTGCTTTTACATCTCACAATTTTTCCTATTTTACTGAAGACTCTACACACTGATGTAGTAGGTTTAAAAAAATCTTTTATGACTAAAACAATAATCATAATAATACACATTATAATTTTCTATTCAAAATATGATCTTTTCACAATACATTATATTGAAATTTGAAAACAAAATTTCTAAAAAATTATCCTTGAAATTTCTTACCGTCTGTATACCATTTGGAATGATGTATATAATCTTGTTGGAAAATATTAGTTTTTTCACTGTCATATCTCCCTGTGGCTGATCTCCCTCTGGCTGATTTCCTATGTAACTGAGTGGTTTGTGACACACGGGACAAAGGAGACCCAGGCTCCCCACTGATCTCCTCAGACACTCTGCACAGAACTCATGGGTACATTTGAGCCTCTGCTTCTTCTGGAAGCAGCCCCTGCAGAGGGGACAGGTCACTCCTTCAGCTGCAGTGGCTTTGCCTCCTGAGGACCCCACTGTCTGGGTAAAGCAGCTGTAGGAGCCCACTCCTCTGCCTGCCCTGTAGATCTTGGCCATTTCCCCCTTGCAGACGTCCTCCAGTCGCTCTTTCAGTTCAGAGACAGATTTCCTCACAGCCTCAAAAGAGAGGTGTGGATTGACAGTGATGCTGGGTAAGTCTCCAGGTCCAGGAGCGACACACAGAGACTTACAGCTCTAGAGAGAGACAGACAGAGGAAAAGGAGCAGGTTACAGCAGGTTCTGTCACTCTTAGAACAGTGTTGTCAGAGATGGGCACTGGCAGTCAGTCTGGACAAGACAAACCACAACAGCAGAGGATTACAGAAATAGAGAGATAAAGTCACCATTCAAACTTTGAGATAGGAGAGGCTTCACTGGATAGCTCTGTGTGAGATACACCCCTTTCTGTTTAATGCACTGTCAGAGACACAGTCATGTTACCTGGAGGAAATGGATGTGATCCTCTGTGTGTGAAAGCTGCTCCAGCTCAGCATCTCTCCTCCTCAGCTCAGCAATCTCCTGCTCCAGTCTCTCCAGGAGTCCTTCAGCCTCACTCACTGCAGCCTTCTCCTGATCTCTGATCAGCTCTTTCACCTCAGAGCACCTTCTCTCAATGGAGCGGATCAGCTCAGTAAAGATCCTCTCACTGTCCTCCACTGCTGCCTGTGCAGAGCGCTGTTAGGAGACACAGAGAGAGGAGGGCTATACATTTGAACTAGGCCTTTCACTCAGCTCTTACTGGGACCCCAGACAGCCTGTTCCCCACAGTGTGGCTCAGTGGGATTGAACCCCACAGGGCTGGATAACTCCTCCCTGGCTGACTGGAGCACAGCCTGAAAATGGCTCTTCCAGCAGCCAGCTGTTGTCTTCTCCTCTGGTCAGTACCCACCTTGAGTGACTCCACAGCCTGTCTCAGATCCTCTGCTTCCTTCTGCCTCTGCTGGATCTTGCTCTGAAAGTCCTTCTGTGACACCCCCAGCTGTTTCTATGAACAGTAAGATTTTATATTTTATTATGATACAATTATTACAATAAAAAAGTTTTATTATAGCCTTTCCTCCTGATCTTTCAGTTACTCTTTTAAACACTATTTATCAGGAATAGTTTGGTTTTGGTTACACACATCGTTGTGTATGCTGTAATTAATGGACTCGTTTACGAAATGAACAAAATGTTAACTCTTCTCAGTGGCATAGCCTGGTGGTAATGCTCCTTGTTGACAGCATCTACCTCCATGTATTACTTCCTGACACAATAGAAATATGAGAAGATGTAGAAAACATAAGTTAGGATATTTTTCTAAGTAGCTATGTAGAATTTTGAAATCAGCCAAACTCCCCATTGTCCCCTTGAATGCAAATTAAATTTAATATTTGCATTTGCATTAGAATTAGGGTCATAGTGTATATTCAGTGCCAAATACTATTAGAGACTGGCTTTTATTTTCCGGTTCATGTTTTTGTTCCAAGCTACAAAAAGAATCTGGCTCTAGTTAGAGACTCTGTCTAATGTAGATATTATGATATGTTAATCTTTGAATGTCATATTCACTCACATCCTTTGTGAGAATGCAGAATGAAATGGTCAATCAAGCACCCAGGCTAATTCCTGCTCTATTCATTTTGAATGAGTGCCACATCTCTCCTCACATTCAGTACTGTACAGATCACAAAAGCATAAAACATTAATATCATTATTTATGCTGATATCTTAATTTGATAATTTAGCACTCAATATGAGTTGAATTCATCACCACAATTTATCAAAAAGATACTGCCTGGTCTGGATTTACTAGATTTTTTTTTGTTTGTTTTTACGTTACCATATTCAAATGTTCCTAATCCATTCAGAACTAGGTTGTTTTGCAGAGAAGAGATCAAGTCCTTACCTGTTTCTCAGTCCTCGCAGTTATAGTTGAGACTGTATCATGGCCTCTGTGATTCTCTATTGTACACAGATAACAGATACACTGCTGATCGGTACGACAGTAAATCTCCAGAGCTTTGTCATGAAGAGAGCAGATCTTCTCCTGCAGGTCTCCAGTGGCCTGGACCAGTTTGTGCTTCTTAAGAGGAGGAGATTGATAGTGAGGCTGGAGGTGAGTTTCACAGTAAGAGGCCAGACACACCAGACAGGACTTGATGGCTTTGCACTTTCTCCCAGTGCAGACATCACACGCCAAATCTCCAGGTACAGCATATGAGAGAGCAGGAGGAGCAGCTTGGAGTCCTGTCTTCTTCAGTTTCTCCACCACTTCAGCCAGCATGGTGTTTCTGCCCAGAACAGGCCTTGGGGTGAAGGTCTGTCTGCACTGGGGACAGCTGTAGACACCAGTATGATCATCCTGATCCCAGCAGTCCTTAATACAGCCCATACAGTAACTGTGTCCACAGGGAATAGCCACCGGATCCTTCAGTAGATCCAGACAGATTGAACAGCTGAACTGGTCTTATAACACTGAGATACTGGCCTCTGCCATTTTGCTGCACACACTGAAAGAGACAGAGTTTAGTTTAGTTTCTCTGAAACTGTGAGTGCGAGAGAGAGAGAGTGGGAGGGACTTCCTGGTTCAGCCCACAGCTGAAGGAGGTGTGGTGTTGGACTGAGGCCAGGCTGAGCAGAGCAGGGAGTGTAGAGAGAGAGAGAGAGCAGACTCTATAGCTTACAGCCTTGACTAGCCAGCATTTATCCTTGATGGCACTCCTGTCCCACAGAGACAGATGTGTTAAGATCATACTCACATGCTAGCCTTTGGCTCAGCCCTCTGGTGTTGACTGGGGGCCAGACTCAGTTCAGAACATTAGAATGCAGCACTTTGTTAAGTTGTTGTATATTACAATTTATATTGTAATTTATGAGAGCAATGTCCCGCCCTCCCCACTCCCCCATATCACGCTTAAATTCTCTGGCAACTTTGTCCCCAGTATGCAGTATACAGTATGGAGTATGTGGTTTTAATACAGCCAAAGGTCTCTACTCTGATTGGCTGCTAGTAGAGCACCAACTCCAGATAATGACTGGAGTTATAAGTCATGATAATGTCATAGTGCAGGAATACAAAACTCCATTCCCTGAGCGTTACATTCCATGCCTCCATTCCTGGAGTCTTGGTCTGCTGGATTCTGGATCCTTCCAACCATTGATTCTGGCTTAATGTGCTAGATGGTTGCACACAAAAATAATATGTCACATCTTTATTCTATAGTCACAGTGGTTTCATTAACGATAAACTGAAGTCTGCAAATATTGCTGATGAATTTATTTGATCAAACGAATAACAGTGATAATTAAGAGCGGATGTTGGCATAAAAATCCTGAAACATCGTGGACCGTATTGAGTCCCTCACTCCTGTTATAGTCCCTACTGGTCTCAAACAGACAATGGTCAACAGACGACAACTGCATTGAAGAATCTCAAGTTCTTTTATTAGACTTTTTTGTAAATCTTGCTTATAATTCCAGATATAGATAAGATACAAATATTACATTAACTCCAGGCAGATTTTTTGGATGTACACGTTTACATGTTAGGTACTTTATAAAGTAGGGGTGGGAGCTGCAGTATATGCAGTTATTTCTTACCATAAATTACCTCTGACTCAATGAGCTGCACACAACAGCCCAGGTGCACTTGTAAATTAAACCAGAGTAGCATGTTTTACATTGAGCTACAAGAGTCTTCAGCCATAATTAATGACATTTTAATGGCATGTACCTAAAATCACATAAATAACCGAGCTTGTTATATAGTGAAGAGCAGAAGCTGGAATTAAAAATCCGGAATTACACAAAATCTGCCAAACCCCCACCCCTCCTTCATAATGGATACAGGTAATAGTGTCTGCATAAGGTGCACATTCCACATTTTAAAGAATTACATTGACCATACGGACAGGTATACTTTAGAACAAATGAGGGAAAAAGAGAGAAAGACTATAATACATCCTGACAGTCCTATATTATGCTGTACTCCATGAACATACACATTATCCTGTGAGAGAATATAAACATGAGAAAAGGACAGAGTTGGAGAAGGGTGTGTGTGGCCTGCACTTAGCCAGGGTATCGCAATATTAGTCAAGGATTCATGTGGTTATTGTAGACAGTAAACGAGCACACAAATTCATGAGATGGTTTGTCTTATGAAAGTCATCACAGACCTGGGTGTGATTAAAACGTCTGAATATTTTAAATTCAGGGCAAACGTTTTTATTCACAGAATCACAGCCATCGAGTATCACATCACTGGATATATATTTTATATGTATTCATAAACTATTAATCTGTTGTCATATGTAGTGCTTCCTCACCACAGAGAAGGGGTACGGAGATCAGCGTGCTGGTTTCTCACTGTTTGGGATGTCTGTCTATCTTTGTATGTTTGCTTATTTGGTGTTTTCTCTTGCTGTACGTTTCTTTTGGCTGCGCTGAGGTGTTGAACGTGATGTCTCTCTGTTCAACCATTCATTCAATGCCTTTGGCTCTGAGTGCTGCCTTCACTTTCTCCAAGAATCCAGGAGTAGAGGTTTCAGCCCTGTGGAGGAAAGAACACACATTATTTATGGAGCCGAATGACTGCGACTAGCCCAAGAGACATGGACAAACTCACAGGTGTGGTTATGAGAGGACATCCATGCTGTGTAACTGTAATGATGTAAAGAGAAAGGCAGCCATGCTGTATAACTGTAATGATGTAAACAGAAAGGCAGCCATGCTGTATAACTGTAATGATGTAAACAGAAAGGCAGCCATACTGTGTAACTGTAATGATGTAAAGAGAAAGGCAGCCATGCTGTGTAACTGTAATGATGTGTAAAGAGAAAGGCAGCCATGCTGTATAACTGTAATGATGGAGAGAGAAAGGCAGCCATGCTGTGTAACTGTAATGATGTAAAGAGAAAGGCAGCCATGCTGTGTAACTGTAATGATGTAAAGAGAAAGGCAGCCATGCTGTGTAACTGTAATGATGTAAAGAGAAAGGCAGCCATGCTGTATAACTGTAATGATGTAAAGAGAAAGGCAGCCATGCTGTGTAACTGTAATGATGTAAAGAGAAAGGCAGCCATGCTGTATAACTGTAATGATGTAAAGAGAAAGGCAGCTATGCTGTATAACTGTAATGATGTAAACAGAAAGGCAGCCATGCTGTGTAACTGTAATGATGTAAAGAGAAAGGCAGCCATGCTGTATAACTGTAATGATGTAAAGAGAAAGGCAGCCATGCTGTGTAACTGTAATGATGTAAAGAGAAAGGCAGCTATGCTGTATAACTGTAATGATGTAAAGAGAAAGGCAGCTATGCTGTATAACTGTAATGATGGAAAGAGAAAGGCAGCCATGCTGTATAACTGTAATGATGTAAAGAGAACGTGATGTCACTGAGCATGCTCCATCTCTCACTCATCTGTATGTATACTGCATGTACAGAACATGCTTTCTGCTGGCTGTGACACACCTGGTGAGTGCTGTTAGTCACAGAGGTAACATTTAAACTGCAGCTGGAGGAAGAGCTATGATGACCTCACTGAGCTAAAGAACCAATCACACAGCATGATTCTAGGGGATGATGACTCATTTTGAACTCACTTCCTGTTTTATGAAGGACAGATGATAATTTACTTAAATTATACTCCAAAGTATTTTCAGAAATTCCTGTATTTGTTTGTTCATGCATGTAGCTGTCACTCTGGCCAAAATACAAATGAATATGGAGGGTGACACTACAGTTGCTCTCTGAGAAAAACAGACAAAAATCAAAAGGGACAAACAAGAGGTAAAACCTCGCAGTCTGATATTGGTGATTTCTGAAAATTCACAATAACATACATAATAGAATGTGGTGCATGTTTCACATATACATATTTAATATATGCACGACATCCTGTACTTCCAAACATTAAAAAAACAACATTGAAATGGCATACAGACTGTTTACTTATATATTAATTAATAATCAATGAAGGGCAAACATTGGGTAGTTAGAGCGAAACATTTCTGTTGGTTCCAGAGAAATCAATGAATATACAATAATTCACACATGTGCCAAAGCTCACACATATGATTATTTAGGAATGAACTGAAAGACGTACAGGTTCTCTGAGTGGGGAATGTCATTGTAGACCACCCTGTCTGCACCCTCACTGGTTGCTTCCACGGTAAAGATCAGCCTCTGGTCAAAGGCTCTTTTCAGCAGCCGCAGCACCTCTTTCCCCTCTGGGGTGTTTGGTAAATAACCAGAAGCTCTTATTCCAACAAATGGCTTCCCTGGATTGGGATGGGCCCCCTGCAAACACAATGTAAACACACAGGGAAAATAGGAAATGTATGGGATTAAACTGGACACGTTATATTTGAGGATTCTTCTTCATTATTGGAAGAATTTTTGGTCATCAAATGTAGAGGTTCTCCTTACCCTATCAGGCCCTTTGTGATTACTGAGCTCACCAGAGCTCTCTGTCCGCTAAATGTTGTCCTGAATTATAATGTAGAGGTTCTCCTTGCCCTGTCAGGCCCTTTGTGATTACTGAGCTCACCAGAGCTCTCTGTCCGCTAAATGTTGTCCTGAATTATTTATTTTTTGTAAAAGTACCATGTTGCTTTCAATGTTTTTTTTTTTTCTTGGCCTCATAAATTGATTTCTTGACTTTCATTGACACAACTCTGGTGCTCATACTGGCATTCACCAAGAACAGACTTCAAAGGCAAGAGCCTCAAATCAAGACTAGATAGTGAATGCATGTATAAGTATATATAGTGATATTTTAAGTAATTTGAAACTGTTGAATCTTGTCATATTTTAAATGACAGTAGCATTTGAGGAAAAACCTGATTGACAGGTAAAAAAAACTACAATAAAAGAACAAAGAAAATGGAATAAACACATCAGTTTCTCACCGTCTGTATTCCATTTTGAATTAAGTATGTAATATGGTAATAGCGATCTCTGAAGGAAAGCCAGTATTCCACCCATTTCATCTCCCCCTCTGGCTGATCTCCTATGTAACTGAGTGGTTTGTGACACACAGGACAAAGGAGACCCAGGCTGTCAACTGATATCTTCAGGCACTCTGCACAGAACTCATGGGTACATTTGAGCCTCTGCTTCTTCTGGAAGCAGCCCCTGCAGAGGGGACAGGTCCCCCCTTCAGCTGCAGTGGCTTTGCCTCCTGAGGACCCCCTTGTCTGGGTAAAGCAGCTGTAGGAGCCCACTCCTCTGCCTGCCCCGGAGATCTTGGCCATTTCCCCCTTGCAGAGGTCCTCCAGTCGCTCTTTCAGTTCAGAGACAGATTTCCTCACAGCCTCAAAAGAGAGCGGTGGATTGACAGTGATGTGGGGTAAGTCTCCAGGTCCAGGAGCGACACACAGAGACTTACAGTTCTAGTGAGAGATACAGAGAGCAGGTTACAACAGGTTCTGTCTCTCCTAGAACAGTGCTGTCAGAGATGGGCACTGGCAGTCAGTCTGGACAAGACAAACCACTACACCACAGAATGACAGAATTATAGAGAGACACAGCCACCATCAAACACTGAGATTGGACCAGCTCCAGTGCAAAGCTGTGTGTGAGACATGCCCCATCTGTACTGCACACTGTCAGAGACACAGTGATGTTACCTGGAGGAAATGGATGTGATCCTCTGTGTGTGAAAGCTGCTCCAGCTCAGCGTCTCTCCTCCTCAGCTCAGCAATCTCCTGCTCCAATCTCTCAAGGCGACCCTCAGCCTGACTCACTACAGCCTCCTGCTGGTCTCTGATCAGCCCTTTCACCTCAGAGCACCTTCTCTCAATGGAGCGGATCAGCTCAGTAAAGATCCTCTCACTGTCCTCCACTGCTGCCTGTGCAGAGCGCTGTTAGGAGACACAGAGAGAGGAGGGCTGTACATTTGAACTAGGTCTTTCACTCAGCTCTTACTGGGACCCCAGACAGCCTGTTCCCCACAGTGTGGCTGAGTGGGATTGAGCCCCACAGGGCTGGATAGTGGCCCAACACTGCTCCTCACTGGCTGACTGGAGGAGAGCCCTGAGTGAGCCCTGAAATGGCTCTTCCAGCAGCCAGCTTTTGTCTTCTCCTCTGGTCAGTACCCACCTTCACTGACTCAACAGCCAATCTCAGATTGTGCAGCACCTTCTCTTTCACCTGGATGCTCTGCTGAAATTTCTTGTGTGTCACCTCCATTTGTTTCTGTAGACACCAAAACATAAGTTACAAAAGCTGAGCAAATGTTTTCTTCCTTTGCATTTCCTAATTACTCTGTCAAGCCATTCATCAATTTGTTTGACTTTTTATAACATATAGCATTTTCTAATTCATGCAAACGCAAAGCGCTTAGCCAACCCACCTCTGCTCATTGCAAGGGAAGGTTCCCTGATGAGTAGTTAGTAATATTATCATAGATAGAAATTAGAAAAGTAAGAGAACCGGAATGACCAAACACAGAATAGAATTGCAAGGGGGAAAACCCTTGTAGCTGTCCCAGATACGCTAATGATGATCATCAACTTAAGTTGATTAGCTTTTAAGCCATATAAAATGGAGTTTGAGCTGGAAGTCAGGAAGAGGGAGGGGAATGAATTGGAAGAGCAATACTGGAATGACAGAAGAGATCAGAGAAGGATTCCATTTATCTAATCTTTCTCTGTCACAGAAGACTTCAGGTCAGACAACTTGTTTTCTCATCAGAATCAGGACTATCCACTAATGCACAGATCAAACACATTCTTCAGAAACATACATCGTAATTTTACAAAGCAGTAGTTATTTATGTGTTTCCAGTTTCGTTACAGCACTTGCTATAACATTTAAACTAGATTTACAAGATTTGTAAATTTTCATTGTGACTGAGTGAGTTACTCATTCACTATGGCAGATTTACTCCTTACCTGTTTCTCAGTCCTCGCAGTTATAGCTGAGACTGTATCATGGCCCCTGTGATCCTCTATGGTACACAGATAACAAATACACTGCTGATCAGTACGACAGTAAATCTCCAGAACTTTGTCGTGATGAGAGCAGATCTTCTCCTGCAGATTTCCAGTTGCTTGGACCAGTTTGTGCTTCTGAAGAGGAGGAGATTGATAGTGAGGCTGGAGGTGAGTTTCACAGTAAGAGGCCAGACACACCAAACAGGACTTGATTGCTTTGTGCTTTTTGCCAGTGCAGACATCACACGCCACATCTCCAGGTCCAGCGTAACAGTGAGCAGGAGGAGCAGCTTGGAGTCCTGTCTTCTTCAGTTTCTCCACCACTTCAGCCAGCATGGTGTTTCTGCCCAGAACAGGCCTTGGGGTGAAGGTCTGTCTGCACTGGGGACAGCTGTAGACACCAGTATGATCATCCTGATCCCAGTAACCCTTAATACAGCCCATACAGTAACTGTGTCCACAGGGAATAGTCACCGGACCCTTCAGTAGATCCAGACAGATCGGACAACTGAACTGGCCCTGATCTAGAAAACCTGCCTTATGCGCCATTTCACTGCTCACTCTGTCAGAGACGGAGCTCAATCTGGACTATAACTTCACTCTGATAGAGTTTATCTATGACTAATTCCACAGCCCAAAGGGTGTGGCGGACTCGTCTTTAGATAAGAGGAATTCTAATTGCTCTTTGTCTTTGACCTTATTCATAGTCCCGTCCCCCCCCCCCCCCTCCTCTCGGAGCCCCCCAGATATGAAACCCCTCCCACTGATTCATAACCCCCCCTTAGGGTTGTACAGACCACTGCTAACTGTGTCGTACACTGTAGACTGTGTGGACAAGACTCTCTCAGCAGCTGCTTTTATTCCCTTGCTGTGCCATTGTCTACTGATGGGAGACAATGAAGGTGGGTGCAGCTACAATATTCTACCAGTCCTTGGCTGAGACGAACGAAACATTGAGTTTTGCTGTGAGGAGCAAACCATCTTAATTGGTGCTTCACCGCAGCTCCATCCATCATTGGGTCCATGAAACATTTTTCCATTCCTGCTCATGTTGTGTCATGGATTTGAGGGGATCCTGGTCTGCTGAATGTGGTCTGGTGATGACCTCATCAGAATGTTCCGGGAATACTCTTCTGTTACCTGTCTATCAAGGGCAGGCAATGAAGTTGTGTAACAATAAGAAGCCACGCCCCTCTGCTGGCAGACAGTTGCTGGCAAGCCTGCACCACCTTCCCACAGTCCTGCTGGAGGTTTGTGTTGCCTCAGAAACTCAGACCTAGGAGCCAAGTGTCAACAACATATTATATAATGTCAAATCGACAGAGCAAAGTTTATAATCGAATGATAAAATCCACATAAAAACAGACTTTACAGCACCATATGAATGTTTAATTACCCGTGAGATATGGACAGACCAAGACTCCAGATACTGACAATGTCATTCCATATGGTTGTTTTCCAGTACTCATAAGCTAACAGTGTGTTCCAGTTCAGAATGCTCATTTGTATTTGTATGTCAGTTCCATTCCTCTGATGTTGCCCAGAAGCGTGAGGACCGGCGTTTATAGTTTCAATCCGCAATGTTTTCTCTCCGGTGTCATTGCATCTCCAAAGCAACTCCCCTGTTTGACTGTCCCAGAAGTGCAGCAGCTGTGTTAGCCTCAGCTTTCAGACATAAGAATGGAGCAAAAACGGATTTTGAGGAGCTGAAAGACACACACCCCACTGAGCCTTCTGCTTTAAGATGGGCTGGTGCCTCATGGCTGCAGCTGGGGCATCAGAGATTAGGCCTTGGACAAACAAATTATTGAGTAATGCAACATCATAATAAGAAAATCCATTACCAGGCTGGTAATCTGGCGGTGCTGGCAGATGTCAAATGGGCCGGGCCAATTTTTTTTAACCAGTTCTGAGCGGGTCTAGCTAGCCTGTTGTAAAAAAATAAATTTTGTATATTTAAATCAATGCAGAATTATTGGTGAATTTCTTGGCTTTCATGACTATTGGAAGAGGGCCAGAAAGACTCTAAAAGCCTCTGAATTTTGTTATTTGTCGTTAACCTTAGTCAAACCCCCCCCACAAATAAAGAAAAACATCATGCAAGCATTGCACAGACTACTCCATACAGTGTAAACCCAAGGCACAAGTGGTCACTCTTAGCTGCTGCGTTTTTCTTGCTGTTATCTTCACAATCCCTACCGATATTGTGTCATTAATGGATAGGGATTCTGCAGGGGTGAATGTGCACAAGCAATGATCTCATTGGAAGGTGCCACAAGGCCAGAATCATCACCCTTTTCCTGGTGATACTCCTGATTGGGTAGTTGCTCTGAGCTTGCTCCGCCCTTCTACCGCTCATGTTTCTGATTGGCTAGCTGCTGGAAAATTCAGCCCCTGGAAGTTTCATGATATAGAATATATTATATTGAGTGGATTCCAAGTACCTAAGTCAAGGACCTTCACTAATGACAGATCGAAAAATATAAGAACCTGATAAAAACATATTTTGCGACATCATTACGGAATGTTCAACCACCCTTTAGAGTAAGGCTCAAGATGTCGGCAGGTTATGGGATTCCTCTAGGCTGGTTTTGTTTAGTTTGACCAGGTATACTGAATAACAAAGTGATGCCTAATCTGACTTTTTTTTCCCTCCCACTTTTGAAAGCCCAATCGTATCTGTATGCCTGTCCCATTCCTGTGATATTGTCCATAAAGTCAGGACAGTGCAGACCAGCACCTGCTGCTTCAGGTCACAGTGTCCCCTTCCTGTCTCATTAGGTAATTATTAAATATGTAATAACGGCTTCATCATATCAGGGTTTGCTGTGAGAGGCAATGGGAATGGAATATAACATGGCAGATAAGACATATAATACACATATTTCACTGGGAGAAAACCCAAACCAAATACAAAACATAAGAGACAAAATTCATCACTGACCTGCATCAGATTTACTTTAACATTTTGAAGCAGGAAAAATGTGGAATATTTACATGACTACACATCCTTAACAATTTGCAATAAAATGTTGTGCCATAATTAAAATGATCAAATCAACCTGAAGAAATGAGAAATAACAATTTTGCTGTGAATATTAATTTAAACTATATCTCTGTATGAGAGACAGTATATTATATCTAGGAGTGAAAGAAAAACACCAGCGATGCACAGATGTTTCTACAAAGGACAACACCTAACCCACCCCCCCCCCCCCCCCCCCCCCCCCACCCCCGTTCCTGTCCCGATTATGAATGAGTCTCACGTCCTGAGTGGTATTTAAGCAGAGTGACATTACTGCCCCCCCCCCCCCCACCCCACGGGCGATAGGGGTAAACGACCATGCTGAACCCTGTTCACGGTCAACAAGGTCGTAAAGAGGTTTGGGCCTGAGGGTGGAGGAGCAAGGGGGAAGGAGGGGGTGTTTGGGAGGTTAGGGTGTTGCTTGATTTTATAGGGGGGGGATATGAGTTGGAAGGAGGAAGACTCACAGGAATCAAAATGGGGGTCCTAAAGGACAATGGAGTTAGTTGGTGGGTGGAGCCAGAGACTGTGAAATGAGGGGCATTATTCTCTGCTGTCAGGAGCTCTGTCGCTCAGTTCGGCTGATGAGGGGCCTTTTAAATGCTATCCAGCAGGATGGGGGGTGGGGGGGTGGGAGACCGAGGAAGAGCCAATACCCCCTTATTGCCACCTGTTATACCACCCCCCGCCCCCCCCGTGTGAGATATATAACAACATTAATGCTCTCCGATTAATGGGAAGGACTGAAACAAATGAGATCGTCAGCCTGGAGATGGGAGTCAAAATTAAAAGCCAACATTCCGCCCCCCGAACTCCTACCTACCATGAGCCCCAAACCACCCCCCCCCCACACACACTCCTAACCCCCACCCCCACCCACCAAACCCCTACCTCCCACAAGCCCCAAACCCCCCCCCCCCACCAACCACCCACCACCCAAACTCCTACCTCCCACCTGCCTGCCCCCCCCCCCAACCCCCCCACACATAAGCGTGTGCATGACAGAGTGAAAGAGAGAGATAGAAAGAGAGAGTGTTGAGCGTGTGTGTATGTGTGTGAGTGTGTGTGTGTGTGTGTGTGTTTATGTATGTGTGTGTGTTTGTGTTTGCATTTGCACATATGAGCGAGAGTTTGTATGTGTTAATGTGAGTGTGTGTGTGTGAGCATGTGTGTATGTGTGTGAGTGTGTGTGTATGCGTGTGAGTGTGTGTGTGTGTGTTTATGTTTGCGTGAGTGTGAATAAAAATGTGCATATCCGTGTGTGTACATACACACAAAGGTGTGACAGAGTATACAGTCTATCTGTGTGTTTGTGCTGAAATGCCTTGTTTTTCAATTCATGTCAATCCAGCTTGGGTTTTTTTTTTCTTCTATGCGTTGAAGAATCCACCTTCATCTCAGAAAAGACAATATCTGTTGTTTTGTTGTCATTGTTGTTGCTGTTTTAGAGGGATTGTGGGTGGGTGAGGGCGGTGGGAAGGATCAAGAAACAACAAATACATCTATCATGGATAGCCACCATCCCCTTTTTTCAATTGAAATTTGCACTTTTCTTGTTTCAATTGAAATTGCCCTTTTGTTCTAATTTACCTTCAGTTTAACACCTTTAACCTACACAGTCATGAACCTATCACACCCGTTTTGTAAACAATACCCTGCATTAACTGACAACAAAAAAATAATTCAGTTGATTGACATAACAATAATTTCTTTTTATTCATTTTGCAGATTGTTCAAAGTGTTATCTATTACAGATGGCTGTTACAATGTGTGAAAAGTTTGTCTGTTGCATATTTTGTACTTCTTAAAAAATGTTTTTATATTTATTTTGTCAATAAATAAAAAATCCATGCCACTAGGATTAGCAGAAAGTGATGAAGTTATTTCCGATCCAGCCAAATTTGTGCTTTCACTGGACTTTGTATTTACATTCAGACTCACAGTCTTAACCAGAGCAACACAGTCCACATTTCCACTCACACAGGTGAACACCCTCCCATGCAGTGAAACATACTCTGACTTGACTTGACCAAGAGTCTAGGTCTTTGCTTTTGGGGACTGCATGCTGATGTGTGGTCATGTGTTGAGTAATGGAGAGAAGGGCAATAACCTGCATTTCTCCACTCTGAAGTGATCACAGTGAGTTTATACACAGAGTAGGAAAGGTGAACAGAGAATAAGAGAAGGATGGGGTCTCTTGAGTATAACCATAGGGCCCTGGGAGGTCGCGGGAGGTCATCGAGGGAAGGGGAAGAGCAAAGAGGTGAGGAAATATATTGCTAAACATACAGCATTGAAGTTAACAAGTTACAGAGACAATGTATATTATCATCTAAAAGCACACTGGCATGAGCACAGATAAAATAACTCTTGGAGAAAAACAAGGAGACACAGAAATACGCTTCAACTGTAAATTCCTTCCACATCATGGCAAAAAAGCTCATTTGAATTTGGAAACAGCCTTCATTTCCTGTGTCATAAAAAATCCATAGTCATGTGACCATAGTCATGTGATCACATTCAAGCAATGCCAGTATGAGGGTGAGCATAGCATATTTGCAGAGGATGAAAAGATACAGTCCCGTTTTTAATTAGCAGGCAACTACTGACTGTGATATGAGTACATCAGAACAATCCCCTTTTAAATTTCCTCAGTCACATTCAGTCATCAACTCAAATGAGTAAATGCTACAGATTTATGATTGCTTGTTTCAGGGATGTAAGCTATAAGAAACAGCACAGCAGTGAGAGAGACTGTGTGTTTTATGAGCTGGTGAAAGTCTGCTCTCTCTCTACACTCCCTGATCTGCTCAGCCTGGACTCAGTCCAACACCACACCTCCTGCAGGTACAGGTAGAACTAGTAAGTCCCTCCTACTCTCTCTGATGCATTTTCAGAGAAATGTAAACTAAATTCTGTCTCTGTCACTGTGTGCGGTAAAATGGCAGAAGCTGGAGATCTACTGGATCAGGACCAGTTCAGCTGTTCAATCTGTTTGGATCTACTGAAGGATCCGGTGACTATTCCCTGTGGACACAGTTACTGTATGGGCTGTATTAAGGGCTGCTGGGATCAGGATGATCATACTGGTGTCTACAGCTGTCCCCAGTGCAGAGAGACCTTCACTCCAAGGCCTGTTTTAAGAAGAAACACCATGCTGGCTGAAGTGGTGGAGAAACTGAAGATGATAGGACTCCAAGCTGCTCCTCCTGCTCACTGTTACACTGGACCTGGAGATGTGACATGTGATGTCTGCACTGGGAGAAAGCACAAAGCCATCAAGTCCTGTTTGGTGTGTCTGGCCTCTTACTGTGAAACTCACCTCAAACTTCACAATGAACTCCACCCTGGAAACACACACAATCTCATCAATGCTACTGGAAACCTGCAGGAGAAGATCTGCTCTCATCATGAAAAAGCTCTGGAGATTTACTGTCGTACAGATCAGCAGTGTATCTGTTATCTGTGTACCATAGAGGATCACAGAGGCCATGATACAGTCTCAACTATAACTGCTAGGACTGAGATACAGGTAAGGACTTGAACTCCTCACTGCAAAACTGCCTAATTTTAGCTGTAATGGAAACATTTGACAATACAAATGCCCAGTAATTCAGTCAGTACGAATAATTACAGTATAACTGCAAAAAAGTAGTTAATCAAGTTTATATAGTACTTAAAAATTTGTTTTCTGTTTCTGTAACCTGTGCAATTATGAATCAAGCTTTAATTCCACTGTGACAAATAGCAAACAGAGCAGAAACCTGGGTGATTGACTGACCAGCTCCTCCAGTATTCTTACAAGGGATGTGGGTGAATTGACGATCCAGAGATGAACATACCATAAAACCTACATTAGTCATATTCTGCAACGAGAGTCAGGTTCGTTTTACAGTTTGAAACAAAAACAGAAAGCGGAAAATAAAGCCAGTGTCCCATGGTAGTTGACCGAAAAGTATCAAATGACCCTAAATCTGATGGAAATGTATACTGTGGTACAGCAAATGCTATATGTTGCTTGCATTGAAGAGGAAAATGGGGAGTTTGCAGGGAACATTACCACTAAGCCATACCTTCACCACCATGGGAAAATAAGATTTAAAGTTTTGTTCAGCTTATATATTATAAGGGCTACCTGTAACAGTCTGAAGTACAGAGATGTTCAATCACCTCCACAGAAATGGTATTCTCTGACTCTTCTAGTAGAAACCATTTTGTTTTTCGTGTTACATTTTTGTTTTAAGGTAGTGTAAGGATCTAAAGCCGATATAATGAACTGACCCATGGGAAAATATTCCTGGTTATGGATGAAGGTTGTTAGGCCTGACATAGTGTATCTACAATAATTAGAATATGAGCCATGATACATCCAACAAAATCTGAAATATTCCTGATACAAGGTTTATGATTTAATTGTTTCATGTTGTAATAAAACTCAATAATATCTTACTGTTCACAGAAACAGCTGGGGGTGACACAGAGAGGATTTCAGAACAAAATCCAGGAGAGAGAGAAGGAGCTGCAGGATCTGAGACAGGCTGTGCAGTCACTCACGGTGGGTACTGACCAGAGGAGAAGACAACAGCTGTCTGCTGGAAGAGCCATTTCAGGACTCAGTCAGGGCTCTCCTCCAGTCAGCCAGTGAGGAGCCCAGTGTTGGGTCACTTTCCAGCCCTGTGGGGCTCAATCCCACTCAGCCACACTGTGGGGAACAGGCTGTCTGGGGTCCCAGTAAGAGCTGAGTGAAAGGCCTAGTTCAAATACAGCCCTCCTCTCTCTGTGTCTCCTAACAGCGCTCTGCACAGGCAGCAGTGGAGGACAGTGAGAGGATCTTTACTGAGCTGATCCACTCCATTGAGAGAAGGCGCTCTGAGGTGAAAGAGCTGATCAGAGATCAGGAGAAGGCTGCGGTGAGTGAGGCTGAAGGACTCCTGGAGAGACTGGAGCAGGAGATTGCTGAGCTGAAGAGGAGAGATGCTGAGCTGGAGCAGCTTTCACACACAGAGGATCACATCCATTTCCTCCAGGTAACATCACTGTCTCTCTGACAGTGCACACTGAAGGGGTTGTGTCTTACACAGACCTCTCCAGTGGAGATGCTCCTATCTCAAAGTTTTAATGGTGACTTTATCTCTCTATTTCTGTAATCCTCTGCTGTAGTGGTTTGTCTTGTCCAGATTGACTGCCAGTGCCCATCTCTGACAGCACTGTTCTAAGAGTGGCAGAACCTGCTGTAACCTGCTCCTTCTTTCTCTCTCTCTCTCTCTCTCTCTGTATCTCTCTCTAGCACTGTAAGTCCCAGTGTGTCTCTCCTGGACATGGAGACTCACCCAGCATAACTGTGCATCCACATTTCTCTTTTGAGGCTGTGAAGAAATCTGTCTCTGAACTCAAGCAGCAACTGGAGGATGTCTGCAAGGGGGAAATGGCCAAGATCTCCAGGGCTGTCAGAGAAGAAGTGACCTGTTCCCTCTGCAGGGGCTGCTTCCAGAAGAAGCAGAGGCTCAAATGTACCCATGAGTTCTGTGCAGAGTGTCTGAGGAGATCAGTGGAGAGCCTGGGTCTCCTTTGTCCCGTGTGTCACCAACCACTCAGAATTCAGGGAGACCAGCCACAGGGAGAGATGACATGGAATAAACCACGTTTCTTAAACGTGATCTTAGTTTCATACAACATTCCAAATGGTATACAGACGGTAAGAAATTTGAAGGATATTTTTATTCCAAACGTTTTTATTTAGAAATTTTGTTTTCAAATTTCAATATAGTTTATACTGAATAGAACTTACCTCTCATAGAAAATTAGAAGGTGTTTTATTATATTTTTTTTTACCCATAAAACAATTTTAAACACTACTCCATCAGTGTTCAGTGAGCTACATAGAAGTGTGAGGTGTGAAAGGAGCTGAAATGAGTTGGTGATCTGCCTTTTTAAACCTTGGAATTTTTCTGTTTGGAGTTGTGATATATTTCATGCCATTTCCAGGCTCCAAAGAGCACATCATAAATGTATACCTTCCCTCACTTTCTTATACCATTTGTACAAACCAGTGTTTTAACTTTTTAAGCATTTTATGTATTTCATCCACCCACATATAGTTTATTGTGTCCATTCTTTACACCTTGTGGGATTCATGAGATCCAGACCTACATGCCCCTAACATGGTGTATTCTTAAAAATAACTCTCAATTGATTAACAAATTAAAATACATCCAAATCTTACTGCACGTCCATAAAATAATAGGTTTTACAAATATATTATCATTTACTAAAAATGTGTATTATTCAGGTATAACAGAATGTATCCAGTCGATTTTCTTCTTTTCCCTGTGTGTTTAATCTGTGTTTGCAGGAGGCCCATCCCAATTCAGGGAAACCCTTTACTGGAATCAAAGAAAATGCATTTTTACCAGCTACCCCAGAGGGGAGAGAGGTTCTGCAGCTGCTGAAAAGAGCCTTTGACCAGAGGCTGGTCTTTACTGTGGAAGCAACCAGAGGAGCTGCAGACAGGGTGGTCTACAATGACATTCCCCATGCAAATAACTGGTACAGATTTTTAGTACTATTCCTAAATAATCATATGTGCAGGATGTGCTGTATGTGTGACCTTTGGCACAAATGTGAATTATTGTATATTTATTGATTTCTCAGGAGCCTACAGTAACAGGTCACTTAATCTACCTATGTTTGTTCTTCATTAACCCTTGTATTATGTTTGTTTTTCCCCCGTTACTTTGGTGTTCCCGGTCAAATTTGACCGGTCTGGTTTAACTGTTCTTACATTAAAACAAAAAACATAATTCAAACATAATCATCATCAGATTTTATTTAGCACATTTTAATGCTGTAAACAAGATGTCCAACTAGTGATGGACATGAAAAGCTGCAATAAACATGCAAAAAATCAACAGAAAAAATTATAATAACAATCAAAATGGAGACTATATTCAGAAGATCAACACAAACAGGTGTGTGTGTTTGATTGTCCAATGCCACTCCTGTGTGTGTGTGTTCACCGGTAAAAGTGTGTTCACACACACACACACACACACACACACACACACACAGGAGTGGCATTGGACAATCAGGTTGGAGTGTGCCTTGCAAACAAAAGCACCACATTTGTAGCAGGTGAGACTTGTTTTATTGTCTCTTGGGGCACAGAGCTGGCATCTCTTCCTCTTTTGCCCCTATCTTTGATGGGGGGAGAGGGGGGGCTGGGGCAGTGGCTGGGGCTTGTACACTCCTCACCAGACTAGAAGAGGCTGGAGTGCGGGGAAGGTGCTGTCGTTGCTTAACGAACAGTGTCACTAAAGCTTTCCCGAGCTCTTCCAGGAAGAGACGTCTCTTGAAGCATTTCCCCTGATCGCCATCCACACCGTATATGCATTATATGCAGACACATCCAGGATGTTGTGGATCACCGCCACAGGCCAACGTGCTGTCATTCGCTTGCAGGTGTATGTACCTGTAAGCTGCAATGAAAGAAACAATAAATTAGAAATTAGAAACAATCAAAGGAAAAAATAAGTTTTTTATGACCTTATGAAGTTGTAAATCGGTCAGATTTGACCCGAACATCATAGGACGGTTAGTTACATGTTTCTGCTGCTGATGGTTTATTTTAGGGAACAACTTTGGTGTAATCCAACATCACACATGCATTTGTAGTGAGACCAATATTTAGATTAAGACCAATATTTAGATTGTTTGATTCAATATTTCATACAAATATGTAAATGTGTAAACACACAGCAATAATGATTTCCCAGAATTCTCCACAGCATTTTTCACATAGTTTCATCTGATGCCAATAAAAATGTAAAATGTGACATCATCGACTAGAGTCAGGGATTGGCTTTGTGATTGGTTCTTTAGCTCAATGAGGTCATCAGTTATACAGCATGGCTGCCCTCTCATAACCAATCCTGTTAGTTTGTCCATGTCTCATGTTCTGAGCTCAGTCATTCTGCTCTTTGATTAGTGTGTGTTGCTTTCTTCCACAGGCAGAAATGCGATGAACCCAGATTCTTGGGGGAAGTGAAGGCAGCACTCAGAGCCAAAGGCATTGAATGAATGGCTGAACAGAGAGACATCACGTTCACCACCTCAGCGCAGCCAAAAGAAATGGACAGCAAGAGAAAACCACATTACAGACGTATCAAAATAGACATGAGATGAATACGCACACTAAACAGTGACAGATCTGCGTAATGACAATTATCTCTTTACCCTTTCTGCATGGAGAGGAGAGGAGACAGAAACATAACTGAGGATGAAAACACATCACAGGTTTATAAACTCTTATGAAATGTATGTAATGAATCCTGATGGGTTTGACTGTGCTGATTCTGTGACAGGTTCTGTTGCTCTGTGTACTCTGTGTTGCTCCTCTGTGCTCATGGTTGAGATAGAACAGATTCATGTTAAACAGACTAATTTTACAAGGGAGGTGTGTTTTATTTTTATTTTAAGGCCCAATCGCTAGTAAGAGTTCAGTCCATAAGTGATTGCTCCAGTCTACTCTTTATTCACAGTCACTTTTCCTTTTTCCTTCATGTGTTTGCTCTGAAGGCATCAGCGGCTCATTCTTCAGCCATTTTGTTGTGCTTGGAGTACATTTACATGGATAACAATACTGAGCTCATTCTTTGTTGTTTTAGCATGTTATTGCTGTTGTATATTGGTACATTAGCACTCTTGTCCCCAGCTTAATGCACTTTTAGTTGTAAGTTGCTCTGGATAGGAGTGTATGCAGAATGCCATTAATGTAATATGATATTACCAATTTAGGTATTGAAATACGAATGTTGTAAAGATACATTATCTTGGATTTACATGTTTGCCTTATTTTTGAGATTGTGTGGCAACACATTGTCTATCTGCTGTGTTTTGTGTTCAACTGATCCTTAATAAAGCTATGATTGCAAATACTGTGTGTTCTGTCACTGCACAATCCTTTAACCACTGCAGAATTAACAATGATAGGACATCAATAGCAATGCTAGAATGAGGTTTCACGAACCCCATAATGGGTGGAGTTAAAATCAAAGGATGTTGGACACTGAGGTCAGGCAGTGAGGCTGTTGGGTTAATTTTTTTCCACACAGCAAAGATCAATGATTGGTTAAAGTAAGTCACAGACTGGTAGAATGTTGCAGTTCTTCCTGTTTGTGACATCATAAAATCTCATTTTGACATCAGCAAAAAGAATTTCACAGATGTAGCTGGAAAAGAAACACTCCCCATTTGCTCAGTAACATGACAAACAGAACAGCTACATCACATCTGCAAACTATGAAAAAAAATGAACGTCATGGCAAGAGGAAAATTGTTTTAGTACAAAGTCAAAAAATGATTTCAGTATGTCAAAACTGACATGCCTGTTTCCATGATTGAAATATTGTGCACCAAATGTTTTTACACAATGTGATACCTACAGTAGCTGGAAACTGTCAGTATGAATCAAGCAGACCTTGAAGACCAAAGAGTGCTTTCATATTTGAGTCTGGCCTCAGTTCAACAGCATACCACTGAAGTTATAGGCTGGGTCATGAAGTCACTCCTTCTGTTTCTCACATAGTTTCAGAGGAATGAAACTAAGTTCCAGACTGAACTCCATCTCTGTTCGAGCAAACAGTAAAATGGCGCATGCAGCAAGTTTTCTGGATCAGGATCAGTTCAGCTGTTCGATCTGTCTGGATCTACTGAAGGATCCGGTGACTATTCCCTGTGGACACAGTTACTGTATGGGCTGTATTAAGGGCTGCTGGGATCAGGATGATCATACTGGTGTCTACAGCTGTCCCCAGTGCAGACAGACCTTCACCCCAAGGCCTGTTCTGGGCAGAAACACCATCTTGGCTGATATGGTGGAGAAACTGAAGAAAATGGGACTCCAAGCTGCTCCTCCTGCTCACTGTTACGCTGGACCTGGAGACGTGGCGTGTGATGTCTGCACTGGGAGAAAGCTCAAAGCCGTCAGGTCCTGTCTGGTGTGTCTGGCCTCTTACTGCGAAACTCACCTCCAGCCTCACAATGAATCTCCTGCTCTTAAGAAGCACAAACTGGTCCAAGCCACTGGAAACCTGCAGGAGAAGATCTGCTCTCATCACGACAAACCACTGGATATTTACTGTCGCACCGATCAGCAGTTTATCTGTTATCTGTGTACGATAGAGAATCACAGAGGCCATGATACAGTCCCAACTACAGCAGAAAGGACTGAGAAACAGGTAAGGCCTGGAACTCATCACTATAAAACTGCCTAGTTCTGGATGTAATGAGAACACTGCTGGACTATGATAAAGCCCTGTTGCTCACCACCCAAGACTTACTAAAAAAGCAAGCAGATGCAGTTCTTACAGTATAATGTTGATAGAGTATGTTCATGTTATGTTGCATAAATGTTATACAATACATTTTTACAATTTGTGTTTCCCTGATTTGGTGAACTGTACAATTGGGTGGAAGAAGTGGGGTTGAAGTTTTAAGTACGCGATGACAAAGGTAATAGAGCGGAAAGTAATCTGAAATCCTGATCAACCTGTTACTCCAACATTCTTTAAAAAGGGTATGAGTACATTGAACATGCAAAGTTAACAAACAAACAAAAAAAAATACCATTAGACATTGAGCCTCGAATAACAGCCAAAAAAAATTTTCGAAAAACTTTGCTAAAACAAAACATGAAGAGAAAAATAAAAGCCAGTCTCCAATAGTAGCCAGGTATACTAGGATGCTAAATCGTATGGGAATGTATGTTAGGTTGATTGAAATAGGGAATTTTGTGTCTGATTTCATAAGTAAAATTGGTCCTTAACTACAATGTTGCATTTTCCTGACCTGATTCCATGCTATAATGTAGAAACAGCCATCTCTGTTTCCAGGTAACAAACCATGAGCTTAGCTGGGAAATTAGGAAGGGACAGTGGGAAACTTCATCACGATTTACTACTAGTAACTACAGGAAAATCAAATTAATTACTAAGTAATTTCCCAAAATTATGTTGATATTACACTGTTATTACTATAAATACCCTGTACTGTAATTGAATTACCAGTCTGAGGTACAGAAATGTTCAGTAACTCTCTCAGAGATGGTTTTCTCTGACTCTGCCATTATTTTGTTCTGAGTTACATATGTAGGGGTCCAGGTTCCAAAGGTAGTGTAGGAACTAAAGCAGGTACAGCTGGCTGGTCAGTTGGAAAATCTGTGGAACAGTAGGGATGGACAGAGGTTAGACCAGCTACTCTGTATTTGCATGAATTAGAAAATGCATGATCATATAAATGATAAAAAGCCAGTGTTTCTTCCTGATGGAGTAACTAAGAAAAGTAGAGTTAAAAAAGACATGAACTTTTGATTGGCTTGTATGTTATGGCATAACTACACTACATGTTGATGTCTACAGAAACAACTGCAGGCAACACAGAGGAAATTCCAGCAGAGAATCCAGGAGAGAGAGAAGGAGCTGCAGGATCTGAGACAGGCTGTGCAGTCACTCACGGTGGGTACTGACCAGAGGAGAAGACAACAGCTGGCTGCTGGAAGAGCCATTTCAGGGCTCACTCAGGGCTCTCCTCCAGTCAGCCAGTGAGGAGCCCAGTGTTGGGCCACTTTCCAGCCCTGTGGGGCTCAATCCCACTCAGCCACACTGTGGGGAACAGGCTGTCTGGGGTCGCAGTAAGAGCTGAGTGAAAGGCCTAGTTCAAATGTACAGCCCTCCTCAATGTGTGTCTCCTAACAGCGCTCTGCACAGGCAGCAGTGGAGGACAGTGAGAGGATCTTTACTGAGCTGATCCACTCCATTGAGAGAAGGCGCTCTGAGGTGACAGAGCTGATCAGAGATCAGGAGAAGGCTGCAGTGAGTGAGGCTGAAGGACTCCTGGAGCGACTGGAGCAGGAGATTGCTGAGCTGAGGAGGAGAGACGCTGACCTGGAGCAGCTTTTACACACAGAGGATCACATCCATTTCCTCCAGGTAACATCACTGTGTCTCTGACAGCATGCAGAGCGTAAAGGGGTGTGTCTCACACAGAGCTCTCCAGTGGAGCTGCTCCTATCTCAAAGTTTGAATGGTGACTTTATCTCTCTATTTCTGTCACCCTCTGCTGTAGTGGTTTGTCTTGTCCAGATTGACTGCCAGTGCCCATCTCTGACAACACTGTTCTAAGAGTGACAGAACCTGCTGTAACCTGCTCCTTTTCCTCTGTCTGTCTCTCTCTAGAGCTGTAAGTCCCAGTGTGTCCCTCCTGGACCTGGAGATTTACCCCGCATCACTGTCAATCCACCGCTCTCTTTTGAGGCTGTGAGGAAATCTCTCTCTGAACTGAAGGAGCTAGTGGAGGATGTCTGCAATGGGGGAATGGTTAACATCTTTGAAGCAGGCATAGGAGTGGGCTCCTACAGCTGCTTTACCCAGACAAGGGGGTCCTCAGGAGGCAAAGCCACTGCAGCTGAAGGGGAGACCTGTCCCCTCTGCAGGGGCTGCTTCCAGAAGAAGCAGAGGCTCAAATGTACCCATGAGTTCTGTGCAGAGTGTGTGAGGAGATCAGTGGAGAGCCTGGGTCTCCTTTGTCCCGTGTGTCACAAACCACTCAGTTACATAGGAGATCAGCCACAGGGAGAGATGACATGGGGAACAGCTCAAAAATTTTTTGCAGGTTATATTGTCAGGATTGAATACCACATACCAGATGGAATACAGACAGTAAGAAATAATTATGCTTTTTCAGATTCTTAATATTTTTTTTAAACCTTTGCGTTGTGATTAGTACTGCCCTACTACTACTTCTACTACTACTACTACTACTACTACTAATAATAATAATAATAATAATAATAATAATGCATGTTATCATATGAAATAATTCAAGTAAATCTGAAAAAGCTCTGACAGGAGCTTAAATCCATCTGAGCTCTGTGAATGAAGCTGTACTTGGATTTATTTATTTTTCAATTCCCTTTTCTGACACCTAGAGGTATCATTGTTTTTAATTAAATGTATTAATTGTGTTCATACACTACATTTAGTGTAATGTTCTTTTATAAAATACACAATCTCTGCACCTCCTTATATTCAGAGGACTCAGGCTTAAATGTCCATACAATAAGTAGAAAAATTTAATCATCCATACATTTTATTCTCTGTAGATTATTGAACTTAAACAAATTTAAAATATTGCTGTAAAAGAAAATAATCATATAATAATCAAGACAAAATCATGTTTTCCCTGTGTGTTTAATCTGTGTTTGCAGGAGGTCCATCCCAATCCAGGGAAACCCTTTACTGGAATCAGAGCTAAATCCTGGTTACCAGATACCCCAGAGGACAGGAGGGTGCTGTGGCTCCTGAAAAGAGCTTTTAACCAGAGGCTGGTCTTTACTGTGGAAGCAACCAGTGGACCTGCAGACAGGGTGGTCTACAATGACATTCCCCACACAGACAACCCGTACGCTCTTTCAGTGTCATTCTTAAATAATAATCATATTTGCAGGATGTGCTGTATGTGTGAGCTTTGGCACAAATGTGAATTATTGTATATTTATTGATTTCTCAGGAGCCAATAGAAACAGTTCACTTAAAATACTCAACGTCTGTCCGTCATTTATTACATATTTCTGCTGCTGATGGTTTATTTTGGGGACCAACTTTAGTATAATGCAACCTCACAGATAAATTTGTAGTGAGGCTGTGTTAAATTCAATACTTCATACAAGTATGTAAATGAGTAAACACACAAAAATAATGATTTCCCAGAATTCTCCACAGCATGTTTTTTTTTTTTAACATAGTTTCATTTGATGCCAAATAAATGTAAAATGTGACATCATCCCCAAGAATCAGGGATTGGCCTTGGGATTGGTTCTTTAGCTCAGTGAGGTCATCATAGCTCTTCCTCCAGCTGCAGTTTAAATGTTACCTCTGTGACTAACAGCACTCACCCAGGTGTGTCACAGCCAGCAGAAAGCATGTTCTGTACATGCAGTATACATACAGATGAGTGACAGATGGAGCATGCTCAGTGACATCACGTTCTCTTTACATCATTACAGTTATACAGCATGGCTGCCTTTCTCTTTACATCATTACAGTTACACAGCATGGCTGCCTTTCTCTTTACATCATTACAGTTACACAGCATGGCTGCCTTTCTCTTTACATCATTACAGTTATACAGCATGGCTGCCTTTCTCTCTCCATCATTACAGTTATACAGCATGGCTGCCTTTCTCTTTACATCATTACAGTTATACAGCATGGCTGCCTTTCTCTCTCCATCATTACAGTTACACAGCATGGCTGCCTTTCTCTTTACATCATTACAGTTATACAGCATGGCTGCCTTTCTCTTTACATCATTACAGTTACACAGCATGGCTGCCTTTCTCTTTACATCATTACAGTTATACAGCATGGCTGCCTTTCTCTTTACATCATTACAGTTACACAGCATGGCTGCCTTTCTCTTTACATCATTACAGTTATACAGCATGGCTGCCTTTCTCTTTACATCATTACAGTTATACAGCATGGCTGCCTTTCTCTTTACATCATTACAGTCACACAGCATGGCTGCCCTCTCATAACCAAACCTGTGAGTTTGTCCATGTCTCATGTCCTGAGCTCAGTCATTCTGCTCCTTGATTAGTGTGTGTTGCTTTCTTCCACAGGTCTGAAGCATTTAATCCTGATTTCTTGGAGAAAGTGAAGGCGGCACTCAGAGCCAAAGGCATTGAATGAATGACTGAACTGAGAGACATCATGTTCACTACCTCATTGTAGCCTCACAAAGTTGACAGCGAGAGAAAACCACATTACAGACGTATCAAAATAGACATGAGATGAATATGCACACTAAACAGTGACAGATCTGCGTAATGACAATTATCTCTTTACCCTTTCTGCATGGAGAGGAGAGGAGACAGAAACATAACTGAGGATGAAAACACATCACAGGTTTATAAACTCTTATGAAATGTATGTAATGAATCCTGATGGGTTTGACTGTGCTGATTCTGTGACAGGATCTGTTGCTCTGTGTACTCTGTGTTCCTCCTCTGTGCTCATGGTTGAGATAGAACAGGTTCATGTTAAACAGACTAATTTTGCATGAGAGGTGTGTTTTATTTTCAGGCCCAACCACTATTAAAGCTTTGGTCCAGTGATTGCTCCAGTCTACTCTTTATTCACAGTCAGTTTTCCTTTTTCCTTCATGTGTTTGCTCTGAAGGCATCAGCGGCTCATTCTTCAGCCATTTTGTTGTGCTCGGAGTACATTTACATGGATGACAATACTGAGCTCATTCTTTGTTGTTTTAGCATGTTATTGTTGTTGTATATTGGTACATTAGCACTCTTGTCCCCAGCTTAATGCACTTTGCGTAAGTCACTCTGGATAAGAGCGTCTGCAAAATGTTTATAATGTAATGTAATATTACCAGTTACTCGCAATTTAGGTATTGAAATATAAATGTTGTAAAGATACATTTTCTTACATTTATGTTTGCTTGATTTTTGAGATCCCATGCCAACACATCTCCTGCCTATCTCCTGTGTTTTGTGTTTAACAGATCCTTAATAAAGCTATGATTGCAAATACTGTGTTCTGCCACTACACTGTCCTTTAGCTGTTCTCACATGAAACCGTCCTTTAGCTGTTCGCACATGGCACCGTCCTTTAGCTGTTCTCACATGGCACCGTCCTTTAGCTGTTCTCACATGGCACCGTCCTTTAGCTGTTCTCACATGGCACCGTCCTTTAGCAGTTCTCACATGGCACCGTCCTTTAGCTGTTCTCACATGAAACCATCCTTCAGCTGTTCGCACATGAAACCATCCTTTAGCTGTTCTCACATGGCAACAGGTGATGAGGGTGATGTTTTTTTATTCAGACATTTCATTGCAATTCAGCCAGTTAACTAAAATTAAATTGATGGTTGAAAAATACCTGTAAGAAAAAATATTTTCTTGATTTTTTATTGAATGCTATATTATTTTTATTAGTTACATTCCTCAAAAAATGCATTAATTTCCTGAATTGACTTACTCACATGTAATATGAAATTGACCCAAATGTCCTGATGTAACATGTGACACTGCAAACAAAAGAAATGTTTGTTTAGCTTTTGCACTCCTCTGTTGTCTGCTGTCTGTTGCTCTGTGTCATTGTCTGTTACATCCATCACTGTTGGATTTATTGTGTGTCTGAACTTTCCAGCTCCCCCCACCCCCCCACCTCCTTCCCCCATCCAGCAGCTCCTTCCTCTACCTTTGTAAATACAAATCTGTGACCTGTCTGATTACATAAAGGTTAAATAAACAGAGAGAGGAAGAGACAGACATGCAGCACACGCACACACACACACACACACACACTGCACATACACATGCACACACTAACCTGTTACCATTTTATCTGTGTTACTGCTAATTATTATTATTATTCTTATTATAGAATTTGTCAAGCTGGTACAGCATTTTTGAACTGAAGACTGAATTGAGAAAGACTGGGCTATGGGAGCAAAAAGAAAAGAAAGGAAATGGAAAGGGAAAGTAAGGCCTGCGTCATATCCCTGTGTCTGGGAGTAATCTTCTCAGACAGATCCATCCGCTCTCCTCCCCTCATCCTCCCATCCCAGAGGGAGAGAGGCGCTGGGTTAGGGGGACTTTTGGGGGTGGGGGGAGTGGGTGGTGTTTCTATGGAAACCAAAACATATATATATATAGTCATCTTTATTCATCAAATCACCGAGGAGAGCCTCGGAACACAGTGGGGTGAGACGGAGAAGGAGGCTGGGGGTCTGACAGCACACCAACGGCCACTTATGTTATCCCTTTGGAGGGTGGAGCAGAGGGTGGCAGGGTGTAAATGGGTGGAGTGGTGTAAGTGGGTGGAGCAGATGGTGGGGTGGTGTAAGTGGGTGGAGCAGAGGGTGGAGTGGTGTAAATGGGTGGAGCAGAGGATGGAGTGGTGTAATTGGGTGGAGCAGAGGGTGGAGTGGTGTAAGTGGGTGGAGCAGACGGTGGGGTGGTGTAAGTGGGTGGAGCAGAGGGTGGAGTGGTGTAAGTGGGTGGAGCAGACGGTGGGGTGGTGTAAGTGGGTGGAGCAGAGGGTGGAGTGGTGTAAGTGGGTGGAGCAGAGGGTGGGGTGGTGTAAGTGGGTGGAGCAGAGGGTGGAGCAGAGAGTGGGGTGATGAGAGCCAGGAATGACAAATGAGAAAGAGGAAAATGTTAAGCTCAGGAGCCCGTTGTAATTGAGAGTCATGATGTGAGACCACTGCAGCCTGTGGTTACCTGCAGTTACCTTCAGTTACCCACATTTACCTGTGCGTGTTTCTCTGCACAGTTGTGACTCACTGCTGCCCCCCACAGGAACAAAGGAGCACAGGTTTGCTTCCAAAATGCATGCATGTCCATTTCACACGATCTCATTTCTGTCTCCTCCACCCTCCTCTCTCCATCTGTTCCCCTCCATCTCTCCCAGTCTTTCAATCTCTCCTATCTTTCCATCTCACCCTCCCTCTTTCTCTGTTTCACTCTCTCTATCCATCTTTCTCTCATCTCTCCCCTTTTTCGCTCTCTCTTCCCTTCCTCCTTTTATATTTTAAAAAGATTCACTTTCCTTTTTGAAGTTGACCTCTCTATCACTGTTTGGAAATCCATGGTCATATTCTGTTGATTCACACTGATAAGTGTATGTTATCAATAAAATACCTTTTTAAATATGCAGTCTTTGATTCTGGAATCTTTGGTCTCAACATGGCGGACTTTTCTGTTTTGAAGTCATGAAAACAGTTTCTATGACTCTGTGAGAAAAAAAAAAAAACAAAACAGTGTGAAAGTAAATGAAAATCAGTAATGGAGTTACTGAATTAAATGAATGTGGCTAATGGCTGGTCCAAAGTTATCTTTGACATTAAATACTAACAGTTTACCTGCATCAGGTTGTGTTTGTGGTACACTCGAGGTGCTCTTATCTGAGACTCTTGAGTAAATATCAGGTCTATATGAAGACTCGAGCTTCACCATCCCAGCCTACCACATGAAGGTTATTAAGTATCCACAAACATAGGAAAAAAACTCTACTTTATTAAAAAAAAAACATTAATATATTTTCGTACGTCAACAACAAAAATGTAGCACATTGAGGAAGAGAGGAGCTATTTCTGATGGCATTCTCGGCTCAATCGCTAAACTCACCAATGAGCACAGGGCTTCTGCAGGTGCAAATCCGAGATATGGTACATTAATTATACAAAAAAAAGGACTCCTCAGTTACTCTGTTACTAGGTAGGTCAACTGAGAATGTCCTTCTCATTCGCAGTGACAACCTGGGAAATGAGTGTGGATTGGACAATTTAAGGGATTGAGTGGCCAATCAGATTGAAAGGGTTATTGGGCAGACAGATGTGGGGAGACAGTTGTAGAAATTTGACCAGAAAGTTTCCAATATACATACACATATATACACATTTCAGTTGTGAATCTTTTGCACATGTCCTCCTTTCAGTGAAGTAGAGCTATCTGCTGTCTTTGGGGAAGAATAGAGGTGCCATTTTTTTCTGGAAGGGGAGAGTTTCTGTATAGCTCTCTGATCTTTAGGATTCTGCAGGGCGCCAGCAGACAGTGGGCCAAGCCCTTCCAGCCCCTAAGGTCACTCACTGTACCTATGAGGTCCACCCCCCCCCCTTCCCAATCCAGCCCCAGGATGGGCCCACAGACATGGGCCCAGGGCATGCGTCACTGGCCAAGCCCCATTCATCTCACTGATGAAGACGGATTTCACAGAGCAGTGCCATGCACCCCATCGGGCCACACTCTCGGAAGACGGTCAATATCAGAGGGCTGTTTCGGCCTGATGTGTTTTTGATGCTCTAGAAAGTATAGCTGACCTTTTTTCAGCATGTTTTTAGTTTGTGTCAAGGTTTAGAACCTTTTATTTTTATACTTAACAGGTATTATACTTAAAATGATTACTGCTGCAATAATGCTCTGGACTTTGAATTACTCAGAAATTATTGTTATACACCAACTCTCAGAAATGGGCACATTTAACAATGCAAACAGGGATGCAGTAAATGCTTTATGTAACAAACTTTCTTTTTTCAGTCAGTCTTAAATTCAGCTTCCTGCCTGGTCCACGTGTGAAAACTGACTGATCTGTACCTGACGCCAAATCAGAAATTAGGAGCAAAACCTTCGTTTAGAACAGAGGATTCCCAGTGTGAACCTGTCAGTGACCTCCTAATGCCAACAAGCCACCTGGAAACATGGGATCCAACGAAACACACAGCTCTCCCAGTTTGCATAGCCCTCGCTTAACCTCCTCCGGCGAGCCCGGAGACCGGCGTTTATTTACGGGGGTAAATCAGCTTTCGCCCGCCTCGCCTTTAGCACCAATTAAACGCATCGCGCTTCTTCCAGAAACGTCGCAATTGAGTTTTGTTTTTGTGAGCAAGCGAGCAGGTTTGTTTCAATCTTCATGAGGAGGGGAAACGCCTGTGTGTGTGTGTGTGTGTGTGTGTGTGTGTGAGAGAGAGAGAGAGAGAGAGAGAGAGAGGGAGAAGTTAAATCGTACTCTCTCTATTAGAAAGCGCAGACCTGCTCATGCAAATGCAAACAGAATTATGGCAGGGCGTCGGGCTACAGTACAGTACTTGGGCTTCTGCGTCGAGAGTTTGCAGCTTGACACCTCTTCCCTTGTCTCCTGTGAAAGGTAGTTAATTTTAATTGGCTGGATAAACACCCGGCAGTGTTCTGTGAATAATGTGTAGCTCACAATGTCAGCAACCAAACGCCCAGGGTGAGAGGTGCCTGGTAGCCAAACACTAAATGTCACGACATGTGCGCACTCTTTTGTAGCTGCCGGCATTATGTTTGTCCTCGTTACGGTGGTGTGTGTGTGTGTATGTGTGTGTTTAGTAGACCAATTTAAATGTGATTTGTTCTTTCCCCGAACTGCTCTCTTTCACTGCACAAACAGCTTGCTGCTTGTAGACTGTAGCCGACTTGCTTGTCAATATGCATTGGTGAGTGTTGGGGGGGGGGGGGGGGGGCGGGTGTTTGTGAAAAATTCGAAGACGATTTAAGAACGTAAGGTGGACTGGGCAATTCAGATGTGAACTGCAGCCGTTTTTTTTTTTTTTTTTAATTACAGATGTGAATGTATATTCTTGTTTTGTTTTAACGGGGGTGATGTATTCACATCCAAAAGAATGCTCTTCACACGAACATTTGGACTCCTTCTCTCTCCCTCTGTCTCCTGTATTGGCAGAGTAAGATTGTACTTACATTGCCAAAGCACGGAAACATTCAAAAACGTGGTGCAGAACCATAAAAGAGGGTAATATTAGAAAGCCAGTACTGTACAATCAACACAAATGATCTATTTATATTGCAGAATAAAAGCACACTCTGTCCAACAGCCTTTGGCATGCAGTCCATATTGACCTGCTGAAAAAATGGGGTCACATTGTAGCTGAATTGGTGTGTGTTTCTCATAGCTTGAGAGGGGGTGCAGCTCGGTGTGTGGGGTTGGTATGATACATTTCTTACCTCTTACATGACGGTACCAAAACTTGGCAAGGTGTGGGTATGTGCACAATTGAAAAAAAATTTTGAACTGAAACTATCATTTAGGCAAAAACGATAAAGTCAGAGGGAGAGAGAGAGAGAGAGAGAGAGAACATGACAAATGTGCTTTTCCTGTAACACTACTGTTAACAGAGCTCAGCGCAGTCTTTTACGCCCCGTGTCAACGATATTAAAGCAGACAGAAAGGCCTTTAAGCCACTTTGGCACAATTTGCTTTGAGTTAATAGTCTCTTCTCCCCAAGATTTGATAAGCGCAGAGAGAAGTGAGTCACATCCCCATCCGAAAACAGGTTCGCGAGACCTGTCACTTCTGATCACTTCCACGCGCCCTTCGTGAGCTGCAGTTTGCGTTTTTTTCCTCTTACTCTCCTTTGGCAAATAGAGTAGAAAAATTTAGTAAAAAAAAAAAAAAAAAAGAGAGAGTTAACATCGGCGGGTGTTGCATTCTAAATCCTGACTGTCGAGATCAGAGATCAGAACAAGAATAAGAGGAAGAGCAAGCTCTCGAATTAGGAAATGATTTGTCAGCCCTGTGTATATTTGCTTTATGTCTCTTCCCATTTATTATACGCCCAGCTATGGCAGTCTCCCCATGTCAATGTTAGCGCTACAGCACTGTGGACTCCGTTGTTTTTCTCCAGGCCCACCAGCGCGATCGGAATCGCATCCGATATGCCGTTATGTTGCCTGGGGCCATCATTTTCAGTTTGGGTTGTCCAATTTATTTTCTTCCTTTAACTACGACAGGGGACAGTCCCAAGACGCTGCCTCTCTCCTGCTCTCTCTTTCGACCTCTCTCTCTCTCTCTCAGACATGCAACCCCCCCCCCCCCCCCCCCCCCCCATTCCCCGCCTCCCTCCCCCCTCTCTGTTTCGACCCAGGGAGAGTGGGAACGAGGCAAGGTAATTGGACTTTTTTTTAATATACTTTTTTAATACTCCCGGATCAGTGAAAGTCAAGTGGGAATCGGGCCTGTCAGGATTTCCCTGTGTCCGATATAATTATTGTCCTTGGAGATCCAGCAGGGACAACAGTATCAGCGGAGGGCCCTGTTTCTGAAAACAGCTCCTGGAGATCTCTCTCAATCCTTCAGCTCATACAGAGCTGTTCCCATGCTACTCACACAGGGAGAGCAAAAGAGAGAGACAGAGAGAGGGGGGGGGGGGGAAGAGGGAGATAGACAGAGAGAGAGGAAGAGAGGGGTCTGTCACAGTCCCATTGATAATAACTAATATCCAAAAACAGGATCAAAATGTTGGATGCACCAATAACCAAAATCCCAGACAAACACTGCAGTTTAATTTAGTGGACGCCCAAGGCCTAAACTGATAAAGCAATGCTTGTTCATGTCCTCTGTAAAGTTAGCCTACCTTGTGCTGAGGGCCATGAGGGCCAATAGTGCTGAGTCCCATGAGATTTGTTTATGTTTTGGGGGATTTTTCCACTCCATTTGACAGCTACAGTAGAGTGGCAGAAAGGAAATGCAGGAGAGAGAGAGAGAGGACATGCTGTAAGGGGCCCAGGCCAGACTTGAACCTGGGCTGCCGTGGCAAGGTCCCGGGTATGGGTGGCATGCACTCTTCTGGATGAGTTATCGGGGTGCAGATCCCATGTGGTTTATAATTAGAGACAGATGTATGCCCATGTACCCTCTCCACTTTTCCTGAGCTTATGTAGGGTACACTGACAGGTGTAACGATGTGTTGGCTGTCTTACCTGACTCTGATCGCTCATTCTTTGGCCATCTGTCTCTGCCTGAACCCTTTTCCTGTCTCTCCTCTTTGTGTCATCTGGATCTCACCCCTTATTGTAATTTTTTTGTCCCTCTAGGCCTGAGACCAATCACGAGCCGCATATGTGGTCAGAGGAGTGCAAAGTCAACAAATGAACAGTCATGGAGGAATTCTGGTGAAAAAAGATGCTATATTTTTGACTGGGAGTGCAATTACTCCCAACAAGGTTTTAATTTACCCCCAACCCCCCCCCCCCTCCCCACTTACACATCACAATCACCCCCCCCCCCCCAATTTCAATCACCCACCTGAAGACAAATCTCAGAGCACAGCTCACTCTCTGTGACGTATTCTCCTTTTTTGAGGCGGTAGTTGAACTTTAACTTTTTGAAACAGACGGATCAAGGGCCCCATCAGTCTTTCCCTTCTGTTCATTTCCTCCACATGCCCCCCCCCCCCCCCCCACTCTGTACTCTGGCTGGCAGGAGAGGGGAGGACCTGTGACATTTCGCCATGTCACCCCCCTCCCCTCCAGCCCCCCCCACCCAACCCCATTTCATTCTTGCCTGTGGTGAAATACAGCTAATATGTGCCTTTTTTCCCTACATCGTTAAAGCTGACTTCTTACTTAAACACCTCCATTCCCACCTTGCCCCGCCCCCCCCTCCCCCCATCTACATCCCCTTCACCCCTCCCTTCTCCATTCTCGTTGACCTTTTGTGATTAAAAACTTGACTGAGATGAAGGTGTGTGTGTGTGTGTGGAGGGGGGGAGTGGGTTGGGAACGATGGTGGCAGCTAAAGAGTTTTAATATTAGCCCCCCCCATCACTCTCTCTCTCTTTCTCTCCCTCTCCCTCTCTCTCTCTCTCCCTCTCTCTCTCTCACTGTCTGTCTCCCCCTCTCAGTTCAATTCAATGCTTTATTGCATGACAAAAGTACACATTTGAACATCTGAATTGCCGAAGCTTAGGTCAGAAAAGGGACACATAAACATCTCACAGCGATGTTCCAACAGCATCTCTCTCTCCTCCTCCCTCTCTTTCTGTAGTGTTCTAGTTTTGTGGCTCTCGTTGAGCGGCTTCACCACTTTGATGAGACAGTTACCTATACCTCTGTCCCAGAGACTCCACATTCAGCCATTGATCTGGCCTCCCTGATTAATATCCTCTATTCTCTCTCTCTCTCTCTCTCTCTC